>JAGJRO010000352.1:0-149601 GCA_022832285.1 Lepidurus apus apus
TTCTGGGGTCATGGGGTCAAACGGGTTGGTGGAGCCTCGACTAGAGGACGCGAAGACGTCGCCTGGCAGGGTTAGAAGTTTCGTCTGTGGACATTCCCGGCTGAGTAAGTTCTTTTTTAATTAATTAAATATGGGTAATTTATAGTCATTAATCTTTTACAGGCTTTCACACCAGTTGGGTCCTTTAGTGCTCCGTCTTCGATTCTACCGCGTTTTCAAGATTGTTGCTGCTTTTGGAAGTTCGAAGTGTTCGATCGGTCAAGGTAAGAACCTTTTTTCTCCTTCCAAAGTGGCTTCCTAGTTTCTTTCCTAACCCAAGAGTTCATTTCATGTCACGTTTTACTTTTTGTTTGGACACATTGGTAGATGTGCTGGACATTTCGGAAAGATAAATTGGTTTGAAGTGTTTTAGTAGCTAAAATTTTTGCCGCTAGTGTGGAAGTTTGTCTGACTTTTTTTTTTGTTCGTTGTTTAGGACCTTCCTGTACCGATACCGCGAAAACTGGGGAGTGTGGGAGGAGGAAACTTGGAAGGTTTTTGGTCGTATAATACCCCGAAGCGAATGGCGAAGCAGGGAACTTGGCCGACTTCTGCCAACATTGTTCGTCTATTTTCCACTGCTGTGTCCATAAACAGCGAAAACGGACACATTTTCGAGTCTTTTTAGTTTGGGGAGGTATGTTTTGTATATTTTAATCATTTCTTTTGGGTTCTTTCCTCTGTACTAGCTTTTGTTGGGCCATCAAACTCAAGCTAGGTCTAGGGGGGCAGATTCAAGATTGCGGAATTCAAGAACTCAAGATTCCAAAATTCAAGATCGCAAGATTCAAGAACTCAAGATCGCAAAATTCAAGAACTCAAGATCGCAAGATTCAAGAACTCAAGATCGCAAGATTCAAGATTTAAGAACTCAAGACTCAAGATCGTAAGATTCAAGAACTCAACATTCTTTCCAAAAAAATGTCCGGAGGAATTTCTTCTGGGGGTTAAGGGTCTTTTTTCAACGTTTTTTTAATTCATTTTCGTCCGTTTTCAGGTCTTTTTTTTTAGCTAAATTGCGGGAATCAGTCGGTTTGCTGAAGCGTTCTTCGTGTGAAAGATCCATGAGGAACGCCGAGGGTCGGTCTGGTTTCTTCTGGGGTTAAAGGTCTTTTTTCAACTCTTTTTAGTCATTTTCGTCCGTTTNGAGGAACGCCGAGGGTCGGTCTGGTTTCTTCTGGGGTTAAAGGTCTTTTTTCAACTCTTTTTAGTCATTTTCGTCCGTTTTCAGGTCTTTTTTTTTAGCAATTTGCGGGAATCAGTCGGTTCGCATGAAGCGTTTTCTTCGTGTGAAAGATCCATGAGGAACGCCGAAGATCGGTCTGGTTTCTTTTGGGGTAAAGGTCTTTTTCAACTCTTTTTAAGTCATTTTCCTCCGTTATTAGGTCTTTATCGTAGGTGAAGCCCCTGCCGTTGAGCAGGTAATACCTTACAAAGTAGGGGGGCCGGATTCAAGATTGCGAAATTCAAGATCGCGAAATTCAAGAACTCAAGATTCAAAATCGCGGAATTCAAGAACTCAACATTCTAGATCGCGGAATTCAAGAAAGGTCTTTTTTATTAGATTTGCAGTAGTGGGCTACAGGGAACTGGTTGGTGATTGGTGAAACCCCTGCCATTGAGCAGGTAATACCCTATGAAGTAGGGGGGACCCACAGCCACGCAAATCTAAGAAAAAATGCCATTCTTTTAAGGCCACGGTGGAGCCTACTGTTGGTAGCACACTATTCAAGCAAGTTTCTTAATAATTGCGAAAACTTCGTCGAACGATTTTTCAAAAACGGTAAGTCGGATTTTCCGACTTTTTTCGTCAAAATTCTTAAAAAAAGGCTCCGTTTGCAAAACCTCAAAAAATTATAATATCACTTACAGATAAAAAGTTTAAAAATTTCAATTGAAGATAGATAATTTAATACTTGATTATTCATAGAAGCCATACTTTCGCACACTACTATATTGCTCAAACTTTACTGTCAAGACATTTTATTGAAAATTTAAACTATGTTCGCAAAATCGTGGACGAAAATTTTCCATGTTATTTGGCCATAAGAGCTTTGTCTCCACCGTGGCCTTAAAGAGCAATAGCTAACGACATAGCAAATTGATATTTGGATGGATTCTTATTGTACACATTATTCTAAGAACGGGAAAATTTGTTTCAAGTTTTTGTGACTAGCCGTTCCCAAGTTATTGACTTGCGAAATTTTTGCATTTTCCCGCCACGAGAGGCGTGACGTAGACATTAGATGAAACTTTACAGGCTGACCTGTTCGTGTTCGCGGTTCGTGTTCGTAGTTCATGGTTTGTGTTGATAAGTTCGTGGTTCCTCTGTGGCTGTAACTGGCATGGCATCTAATATCTACGTCACAGGGCCCACGTGACCGCGCTGGCCAATTGCAAATATGCTCCGTTTGAATTTTAGAATTTTTATTTTCTTATTATCTAGTTTTTGTTTTAGCGTACGATAAAAAGACACATAGAACTGGAAACTACATTTTTTACTCCTTATTATAAGACAAAGTTGTTTTTTGGTGGCTATTGCTCTTTAATTATTTGTATTTTTTTTTAGATTACGCGGCTATCCGGAAGAAAAAATATGTTTACAATTCTTTTAATGCTTTTGTATCTTTTCTTTACGCGGCTGTCGGTTACGAGAACTACTCGGTATTTTGAAGCCTGTCGAAGGTCGTTCGAATGATTCGTAACCCCTTTCAAGAGAGTGTCACTTAGTATTGTTGCTACAACGCCTGGAACCATGTCTGGAGGGATTGGCTGTGTATCAACATCAACGAGGCGAGAGACGCCAGCGTTGCTCGCTGGCTGATGGCAGGGATTCGAATCTACTGCAGGGGTTTAGTTCTTTGCCAGGACCGCCTAACGATCGCCAAATTGTCATGCCCAAAGAAGAAGATTTGAAAGATTTTGACAACGGTGAACCGAGACTCTTGGTGGAATACCAAACTGTCGTTGGTGCTTTCTTCGAAACGGACACGAAAGTTGAATGTAGGTTTTCTTTTGCATGCGTTTAACAATTTTGATTAATTGGTCTTCGTTTTGTGTATTATAGTTGAGGTGGAAATGAAGAAGCAATCTCAAGTGATCCAACGCGGTATGGCCACGTGTAACGTAGACCGTTTAGAAAAGACCGTATTGTTCAAGTGTTTGACAACAACTGTCATATTCCTCTCAACAAAAACCTTCCAGTCAACCTTCTGCAAGCTCTTCTAGGATAAACAGACAAATATCAAAAAAGCACGTATGCCACTAGGCTAAAGCCTATGAGCCATTCTCCGGGCTTGACGACACGATTACAGAAGGTGAATTAATTTCACATATAAATAAGGATGTAATAATGGTTAATTACGATGGAAGAACGACAATCAATAAATGACAACTTTTGTTAGGCAGAAGAGCTGATCAAGCAGGAAATGATTGTTATGCTACATTTGTAATCAGCGTCCAGGATCGGATCAATTTGATCATCATTTAATTTGGTCCCTTGCAAGATTTTGGACTCGTCGACCTTGTGTCAGAATCCGGCGGCCTTTTTTCGAGTCGTCCTTGTGTCGCGTTGCCATTAACCCTAGCCCTACCAGAAACATTGCTCTAGCGCTCAGTCTTCCAGATCTACAAAGTAGCTTGTGGGTTCGACTTTGTGTATTATTGTAAACGTTTTGAGAAGTATTATTCTGTAATTTTTTGCTTTTCTTGTAAAATGTATCCCTCCAGAAACGTTGCTCTATGTGCTGTCTTCCAAATCCGTTGGAATATTTGTTCTATTACTTTTCTTAACACACAAAATTGAATTCTAAAATTATAAAGGACGATCCAAGATTTCATCAGATATTAACATTTGATGGTACGGGTAAATCAAGTAATGCATTATTAATGTTTTAATAATGCATTACTTGATTTTTTTTTCCTTAAAGGCTTATTGTAATGTCTAATCCCGTTGGTTAAAACCAGAAAAACACTCATAAGCTCCTTCAGAAGTTTTCTGTTGTAAAATTGTGAAAAGAGCATATTTCGCATGAACTCCAAAACGTGTCCGGACAAGTTCAAGAGAACGTATTCACAAGTGTTTTGCCGCTGAACGGATGTGCACCTTGAAGCACCCTTGTACAGTGTTGCCAACAACGGTGATTTCTCGCCAACTTTGGCGACTTGGGAACATGGTTTGGCGGGCATTTGAAAGCACTTGGCGATTGGCGATTTGTTTGGCGATTTCTTTACTCCCTTACATGTAATAAAGATTTTTTGTTTCAAGGAAAAGAGAATCCCTTCGCTGCTTCTTCTTACCGCTTCGTTTACATTCTCTCTTCAAATTCGAGGTAATATCCGGGTTAGAGTCAAAGCAAGTTCTTAGAGGTTAGCCTCACCACTGAGGTCAATTGAAACGCTGGAGGCGAAGTCACATTGCATTCGGTTACAGCAATCAAATCACCTCGAATTGGGTATTTACAGGATAGTGCTATAGGGAGAAATTTCCAAACAAAGTTTAGGAGTCAGCCGAGTCACATTGATAGATCATCAATCAAATAATCAGCTGAACGACCTAATGATTTTGTGTATTGTGTGAGCTACCGTGGTCGTCGTGACGGGCAAGTTCGCCGATATTTCCGACTATCTTGAATAAATGTGTATAACGTAAATCTTATAAATGGTACATTTTAAATACATGATATTTATTTAAGTGGAGTAACGGCGACTTTAGCGACTCGTAATCAGTTATTTTTGGCGATATATTGGCGACTTGAAATGTAAATTTGGCGAGCATTTTGAAAAAAAACTTGGCAACACTGCCCTTGTAAACGCCAGTTGCTTCCTAGCAAGCAGTCAGTGCGGGCGTGCTTTTTTCAAGCGATGTTATTTAAGCTAGCAGTTAAGCCTTATAACATAGTGAGTAAAAGATTACCAATCGGATTAAGTATTTTCTTCGAAAACCCCCAAAAAATTGCGCGTTTAAGGTATAACGTGTTAAGTGTTTCTTACCCTCAACCGCGTCGAACTTCAGCCGGGCTCTTCATCATCCATTGAACAAATTACTTAAATTTCACTTTTTCTTTTTAATCTAGACCGTTGCTTCGTGTGGGTCGCTTGGTGAGCTTTCTTCAATTCCGTAGTGATTTCAAGACAAAGGGTTGTCGAGATCGAGGTAAGAATAACCTTTTTCTTTCCCAAGTCATTTGTTGAAACATAAAAGTTTAATTTTGAGGAAATTTTCCTTCTCTTTTGGATTTTTCAAAACCATTTTCAGTGAAGAATGTTGAAAATTTAAACTACTCATTTTTTATTTTTGTTGAATTTCAATGCTAAGATGACTAATTGTATAGAAGTTCAAAGAGATTCAGTAAATGTTTTTGGTTGCACAGAAAACGTCAGTTTTACTTTTAGTTTTTGACTCATTGGTATGAATTTGCGATTAACTTTGTTCTATTTTACGTTTTGTTGTAGGACCTTGCGTAACGTACATCGACTAGAGTGGGTGGAAAGTGGCGAAAGGAGGTGGGAGGACAATTGGGGTGACGAAGTTCATACAATGTCCCGATGCAAAAAAAAGGAAAAAGTGAGGTCGACTTGGCCAACGTCTCAAACGTACGCAACTTGTGTTTTTTTTTTTTATTGTCACCGGAAATCTACAAACGCGATTCTGGACAAGTTTTATCCTTCTCAAAAGTGATGTGGCTTTTCATGTTTTCTGTTTTCACACTCGTCTTGGGGTGCTTTCCTCTGCGGACGTGTTTGTGGGCCTTTACACTTACGTGTAAGTTTTAAACATGTTAATGAATTGATTTCATGCGTACTGATACTATCTCTCTTTTCTTCTAGTTTTCGGTGGAGAAAGGAAGATGAAGATCTGACCAGTCGATCAAGAAGCCCTTAATTCAGGGACTATAATTGGTGCTGCTTCGTTCTGTAAATCCACGGTAAGCTTCTTGAAAGCATTTTATGGATTGAATTGCCAAACTAATTATGTTATCATTTTGTTTTCTGTTTATTTTGACCCTTAGAAAAGGTGCTTATGGAAATTAACCAGGAGCGTACGGCCCGTGAAGCGAAGAAAGCCGCCAAATTGGAAAAAAGGTTACGGACACTCACTGCCGGCTATCAAGCGCGCGCGCAAGGATTAGCCAATAAAGCTGCCAGTTGAACTTTTGGGGCTTATGGTAACGAATGGAGGTGAGTGTCTTGTTTTATTTTATTTTCTTAATCGACACTTAATGTTTTATGGGTGTTACTCTATATTCTTCGTTATTTTTTAGTCGCTGGCGGAGGATGTGAAACGGCAAACGGCTTGATAAAAACAACTACAGCTACGTTTTGACCATTGCGTCGCCAGCTGGAAGAGCCCGAAGGAATTCAAGTGTGGGTGGTGGGCTCATAATCCTAAAATTATGTAAGTGAAATGTTTTGCTACCCCCGGAATTTCTTATTTGCCTATTTTTGTACCAATTTCAAATAAAAGTGAATTTGTAGAATTTCTGGTGGTTTTTCTTAAAAACTAACCTTCCACTAACTTTCAGCTCCCCTGAGCTCCCCTGACTTCAGGCAACCTAACCTTGACCATCCGTAACTTCTCCTGACCTCAGCTAATCTCCCCTGCTTTTTTTGTGATCGGTAATTTTTTAAGCAAAAGCGAAAATTTGGGATATTTCGGTGATTTTTCATAAAATCCGCCAAAAAGTGGGCGTGGCCTCCAAAAAGGACGATTCCTATTGGTGGATTGGTGTGAAAAGGGGGCGTGGCTCCTTTTCGAGCTGGGAAAAGCTTTTTCAGGGCTTTTCTCCATAAGGAATAATGCTGTATCAAGGGTCAAAAATCGTCAAAAATTGAGAGCTTCGCCCCTTTCCCTGTTCCCAGCTCCCCTGCTCGGTTTCCTATCCCCGATATTCAAGCTCATATTGCCGAAGCATCACAATTTCGAATATAGGAATAGAAACTTTGCCGGGAAGGCATAAGGTACAGGGAAGGGGAGCCATTTAATATTTCGTTTTTTTCGACGAAATAAAGTGCCTCGTCCGGGAATCGAACTGAGGACCTCACGGTCCCCAATCGTGCGTGTTATCCACGCGGTCTTTGGCTCATACTCTTATGTAGTTGAAACATCTATTTAAGCAACATATGAACCAAGGTGGTGTGCAGTATAGATATAAAGGAAGTGTATATATAGGTATACATATAGGTTAGGTATATATAGGTATATATGTTGGTATATATAAAAGCAACATATGAACTAAGCTTGTATAAACTGTCCATGGGAAGTGATCATCTTTTTGCTCGATTTATAAAAACATGACGGTTCATCTATAACCGTATCTTATATTCTTTGGAAGTTTGCGTTATTGTATTTTATTTCTTTGCATGTATTTAAAATGTAATAGAAAATCCGTACTTAATTTTTATCGACGAGTCAAAATCGTTCAAAATAATTACAAGGCCACAAGGTTGGTTTTAAATTATTTTTATTAAAAGCTCACACATACACTACATATTTTCAATGTACCCTTACACTCCTTTTTAATAATAATTTAATTATTTATTTTCATAATTTTAATATTTTCCACATAACAATACAATTTTATCAAAACAAAAAATTTTGAATTTTCATACAGGTTTCAGAAACATTTCCTTCTAAATGCGACATAGTTGTAGGGGAGTCACACAAGATATTCGTACATCGGTCACTCCTTTGTCCTCTTCCGGCTGTTCGGCTTCAGGCATCTGAACATTTGATTTCTACAAAGAATTTACTTAAGGATGCTAGACAGTAATTCAATATAAAATATAGTTTTACCTGAGAGAACCGTAATCAGGCCTCCGGGTAGCCTTCCCTCGTTTCAAAAATTTTAAGAATACAAGCGCTGTTCTGGCGATTTTTCTTCCATGCGTCAACTAAATCGAAGTCGTCCTCGTCATCGCCGAAAGGGTTAATTAATAGCTCGGCCAGCTTTAGCCAACCCAGGTAGCCGGTGTACTGTAAGAAGCCAAAGACATAATCAAAGGCGGATAGTTTTGAACCATCTATACACAACGTTTTGTTGAAAGTTCTTAAAACTATCGGTACCTGCAGTACAGGGAAGACTAAAAAATACGAATCCAAAACGAGCACTTGAGATGAGGCGTGAACATCGACGAACTGCTTGCCAAATAACGTAGCTAATCCGAATGTATGAACGATGAACGTAACAGCCTGGGTAAAATTTGGATTTCTTATTCTTTTTCTTAAAACCTTTTTCTGTTTACTTGGGTGGCTACAAGCGGAATGTTGGTAAAGTAGTATTTTAGGACGGTATCACAGCAGTTCTTGAAATTTTCCAAAGCATTTATCAAGTTAACCACATCTTCTTCACTACTAGTCCTCCCTTCGGTGACAGCTTGGCGAAGAATGATGAAACACCAGCTAATCGGGAGACCGGGTTTTGAGTTTTGACACTGGAGGTCGGTGTCCCCTACGAGGGCAGTTTCGTGAGGCAACAACAATCCTATAGATTAAAAAGTGATTTTTTAAAATGATTATATTGGCTTTTTGACGCGAAAGTTTTCCCGCTGTTATCAAGAATCAAAACTCTTTTTTTCCTTTCCTGAGACTATTCGTTGTAACAGCACTGCGTTTCTTCCTTAATGAACATTCCGCAGACTATAATCCTCGTCGGTGAGTAATAAACACATAACGAACTGGGATGATGATGGCAGCGAAGAGTAATTGAATTCTGCTCTGAACGTATTTCGTTTCCTTGCTACACGCAGATGTTAGTCAAGAGTTCAAGCTCCGTGTACTTGCCTCTTGCCCGGCCTATTTGCAAAATTGAATTCTGCACCGTCCAGTACGACGTCTTTTACCACCGTCATATGACGGGAAAAGGAGGAGTTTAGTATGATGGGCGAAAAGCATAAAGGGAGTCTTACGACCAGAGCTTTCTACCACAGACAGTATTTTTAGATGAAAAAGAGCTTTGAGCTTACCGGCGTCTTGCATTACTTTCAGGGTGGGATGGCGGCGACGAATAGCTCCGCAAATAATTCGCATATTTAGAATCCAAGACAACAAAACGTAACGACTAATGGCCCGAACCATGGCCGTACTCTTTCTATCCTGGCATAATGATATCAGGTAAGTTATTCACTGTTTACGTACCGTCATGATATAAAGTACCTCGGTAACAGGAATGGTGAGGCAAGCTTGAGTAATAACGCCATCCGTATCAGGCATGCTAGTGCAGACTGACCACCACCGATTCATCACGGTAGAAGTAAAGAAGCCAAGCGCCATTGCCACAGGCAGTTTGTTCGCATAGCGATCGCAGTAGCGGGCGAATTCAACAAATGAACTAGCGTAAAGGAATGTCTTTAATCTTTGTGCTGTCTATAAAAGACAACTGTAAACTTACTCTTGCTGAGAAAATGTAAACCCAAACTTGTAAACAAGGCCAATACATATGTACGTACAAAAGAAAATCGAGACTGGACGCCATAGTGCTTGGTACAAACTTCCCTTCCACCTACACAAAGAATAGTAACTCGGTTAAGTCGTACTAAGCTTTGTAATTTTTTATATAATAGTAATTAGGAGGAACTTTACCTTGCAATGACTTTCCATGTCCATGTACAACAGCCTGTACTCGCGACATCGTCCGCATAATTCAGCGCCATTCTAGATCAGAATTCGTCACGTGTTCACAAGCCTAACTGAGTTGCGAGTAAATTAATTTACTACTACCAATTCAATAAGGTAATAGAAGACGAACGATCACTCCAACAATGAAATCAGAAAAGCTTTAGTACGTACCGTATACGGTATCCTTGTCGGACTTCTTGTTCACATAAACAAACTGAACTACGGACTACTCAAATTCTAGCTCCTACGTGTTTGCGCCGTAACCGAACGGTAACAATGAAATTACCACTTCATTGCTGGAATTCGTTGTGAAATTTCACTGTTGAGCTGAACTCAAGAGATGACACGACGCCACAACTAACCTATGCGATCTCATTATAAATTTTTTAATTATTTGATGAATTTTCGATTTTATGCCCAAAAACATAAAAGGATTAATTACTGAAGACAAAAGTTCTGGCAAGATAGGCGATACGTTGGCCTAGAAATCGTGAAGCAATGTACGGTTTTCCTAATACACAAGAAACCCAACGAAGGCATCGAGTGTATATTGTAACCGAGTATAATACTTGTAACGAAAAATAAAAGTCCATTTGCTGAGGTAGAAATCGGCATTATTTAGGTATTAAACACTTCGTTTCACCTAAAGCACTATCTTTTTGCTTCCGATCCTTTGCACAAATTACTTAATTGCACATTGCAACTACACTATCATGCGATGAACTCTTCTTTCAAAATTTGTTTGATTATCACACAAGCTTGTGAGGTACCCCGCGGAAGATTATCCTGCATTGAAACTGTAACCTTACGACACATATTTTTGACAAATTCGTGGGGTTTTAAGAGTAAGGAGCGAATGAAAAGTCGGAGCGATAGAGTTGTAGAAAAATTACACAACCAATTCGACAAAGAAAAATCTAGTAAATGCGTAATACTTTACAATGGCCCCTGGGGCAGACTCATTAATCATCCGAGTGGCATTCGTCTAATGGAGTATGAGTCGATTCCGCCAAATCTTCGACTATTTGGGTCAGATGTGGTGGGGCATAGGACAACCATTTGGCTTTTTGAACGAGCTTGAAGCCCACTTTTTGATAACAGTGAAACGAAGCCGTGTTGTAGTCATCAATGAAAACGAATGGCGTTAGCCCGACCGTAGCCAAATGTTTCGAGAGTGCTTTGGCTACTATTCCTCCGTAGCCACATCGACGGTGCGCCTTTTTGGTGTACATCACTCCCATACACCCCATGTCGGTCTGCATGATCCAGGAAACCAGCTCGCCAGTTTTGCGAATGAAAAGTCCCATGGATGGTAAATTCACAATTTGTCGCTCAATGACCTCGAGCTTCTCTAGGTTTCGCAGCAACCAGTTACTGTGCACCGTCTTAGCGTGCCATCTCTTTAGCGGAGCCAAATAGACGTGTTCAGGAACCCTGTTCACAAGTACACAATTCTTAATAATTCCAATCGCGTCTTACGTTAATTACTTGATGACGAGCTGCAACGCTAACTGCGGCGACAGTGTCATTACAGAACACACCGCATTGCATCGAAATTCACCCCCTTTGGCCTCGCATGCTTGCTGAATGGTACCGCACAGTACGTCAGGCACGCCGCAAAATATTATCCCTTCATTGAAGTTTAGGACATTCGTTCTGACAAGGATATCATAGAGTTCGTTAAGCCACTCGACGGAAGTGAAGAGGGCCACACAGGTGACCGGTCCCTGTCATGAATAATTGGTTATATGGTCGCAGACGATAAGTATATCGCGTAGCACGAAGGCGCTTTACATCTTGTTCTTTGTCTTTAGGAGTCAGTAGCGTAAACGGGCTACCTGAATCTTCTTGCGGTACGTAAAAGCGTTTGCTACTATTAAAACCTTTGCTGGCTAGTAGGAGGGACTGATGCAACTAGACGTGAATTATTTTAATAGAATACTGGGAAACAAACGGGTTATTACCTTTGTCGATTCTGGCGCGTGCTTTTCCAGCTTTCTCAGGGCCGAGCTCACGTCTAACGCTGAACGTTGAGCTACTTGACGTAGGACTCCAATTCCCATCTTTATTAAGTATAATGAGGCAAATAGGCTGGTTTAAACTTTTAATTCTCCGGGATGAAAAGCTGCTCAGAGCTCGGTGGGTTACAAGCCAAGGCAGAACGACACCTGTACTTAACAAAAAATATAGAAATTTCGCTCTAGATACGGCAACACGGAATTGAAACTACGATTTAGTATACGGGTAATGGTTAGATCACGGACGTTTTCCTGTACCCCGTTCTTTGGAACACTATAGTACGTTACCTGTAATCCATATAGAAAGTTTACTGCTGTTAACGGTTTAGTCCGTAAGGTCCAGTAACATGGCACACAAGTTGTTGACTGAGCTGAATTGTTGTCGTCTAAGGAAGGGGTAGCAACCAGTGCAATGACCGTGGGTGCAATAACAAACGTTTGTGGAACCATCCTGTATTCGTGAAATCAGGGTGTAGGTTTCTTAGAACCGAGAACTTGTTGTTCCTTTTGATACTTCAAGGGGAGTCAGCGGAACTGCCATTTTAATGGTGAGCTTCTATACGGATGAGTAATATACTGCGGCCGATGCAATATACCTGTATATATTGTGTAATAGCATTGTTTATGTAAATGGATATTTTGCAGTGTATATTCAAATTTGTATGGATTAACTTGCGGCATTTGAAAATTTTTGTAAACTTTAAACAAGAAATTAAAAGGAACAAAAAGAGGAAAGTGAAAAATATTTTTCTACGTATATCTTAATAACAAAATCTACTTTACCTTCTGCTTGAGATTTTAATATATGATTTATTGAACATTTTCATAACTTGAATAAATGTAAATAAATCATATATCTAAATATCTTTTGTCGCAGCATTTTAAGATATTATTATTAAGACATTTTTAAAATAATATTGTTTCAATCATATCGTTCAATTTCTTTTAAATTTCTGTTTCAAGGTTTGTTTCAACTTGCATAATTCTCATGATACAAGGGATGGCATCAGCACCATCTTGTGGCAAAAAAGATCAACGACTTGAACCAGCTCATCAAAAGAAACTCAATAAATAAAATAATTTCTACTCTTTATTTATAAAATTGCAACCTAAATTTCTTGACCTTCTCTGTCAACAGTTTTTTTTTATTAGTTATTTTATGGCATGCATAGGAAAACGTTCTCCATTGCGATTAGTCTTAAAAAAGTTAAATATAAGATGGCAAATTACAAACTTCCGTCCCCGTAAGTCGGGTTATGAAATAAAGTAGCAGGGTCTTTATATAACGGGTTTCCAGTTCGATTATCCCAAGGTACATTTTTCCGTTCTGCTTCAAAACGTTCATATTCCCTTTTATCTTGAAAGTACGTGAACACGCGCCACGCACATAAGCAAAGCAATCCGATAAGTACCACTGCCAGAATTACTCCCATTGACGCAGCTACATGAATAAAATCGAACTTCGGTAAGTAAGCCTTACTATTATCGAAAGTTACTTAAAGCGTCCGCTTGTGCGGCGCATTGGCGCTCGGCTGACACTCGCACATAGCCCGGTGTATTATATGCGTAGACAAAGGTAAAAATGCAGTCTTCGTCGTCGTAGAATGAACAAGACTTCTCATCAGGATACTCTTCTATAGAAGATATGATGCAAAACAGTCAAATGAAAAGCTGGATCATCCGCGTTTGCTTACCAATCGCACTATCCACGAGTGTGGCGGTGATATTGCAGCTTTCGCATTTGCTTTCAGCCAAAGGTCCTAATCCGAATGCCAAACATTGCACACAGTCCTTGTATTCATTGCATTTCGATTGGCACGTCTGAAAATATTCGGCGTCAGAAACTTTTTAGTATAACTTTATGAAAGCAATTTACCGGGCATTCTTCGCAATATTTGCCATGATATCTTCCCTGCTCGGTTTCAATGCAATTGCAGACACCGCAGATGCAATCTCCTTTTCCTGAACAATAGCTCTTTCCGCTGGATTCGGACGCTTTGGGTGCGACGCACGAAAGGTCCGGATGTGGACATTCGCACGCATTCCCTTGCCAACCCTCTAAACATTCGCAAGTTCCACATTTGCATGCTCCATGGTCTGAACCGGAGCAGAGCTGGCCTGCTTTACGAGGACACGAGAAATTGTCACACTCGCAATACTTGCCGGATATTTTCTGCAAACGATGCACTCAATGCTATCAATTGTTACCTTAAAATAACCAGAAAATACCTTATCCTGGTCGGGAAGAACATCGCACACGCATTCACCACAGACACAAACTCCCCTGTCTGAGCAGTCGATATCAGTTTCATTGGAGTACCGGCAGCCGTATGTATTAGTGCCGAGCGAAGAGTCGGCTCCACATTCGCAAAACTTGCCGAGTCGACTGGGATCACATTTGCATACTCCGCACGTCAGTTTCCCATTCCCCGAGCAGTAATCCTCGTTTGTCTGCACAAAAAGGCCGAGTAATGAAATCAGCCCAATAAAAGCGAGTCAATCAGATTAACCTTGTCATCAACCCGGTCGCAATCGCATTGGCACAAAGATTCCACTTCAATCTGCAGCGTCTCCTGAATCCCAACTGGGCTAATGATAATTGTTTGTCGAACATTTTCGTAAGATGAACACTCTTTCAACTACACGAAAAGAAAGACTAATAATAGTAATAGAAGAACAGTAATAAGTCAGATTAAAGCAACACCCAATCCAACCTCAATATTCACGTCAAACTCGACTGGCTTTCCGACTTCAAGGTTTTCGCATCTATTGGTTTCTTGCAATGGTCCTTCCCGACAAGAAGAAAAGTAAGATACTTTGAACGAGCTTGACGCGTCATCTCGAAGTTCTACAGAAGAGCGAATCGCCTGCAAGAAAAAAAGAATAATGTTCAAAGTAAAAGGAAAAAACGAAAAAAAAGATTTAAAAAAAGGGCAATACATTGTACTGATCTCGAACAATGTCAACTACGTTGGAAGAATCTTCGCTAAGCTCAGCAACCACAGCGCCTTCCATTCTCCGTGCGACTTCAGCGTAGGTGTTCATCTGGAGCTTGGTCACTGTAAAAATGACATTTACGGCGTTTTCAGCAATCTTGCTTCCTATTTGGGCGAGTGTAGGATAGTCCTGGATTACGTCGTGGGTGTATTTGTTCGATTTGTCCAAATGACAGTAGCCATCATTAGGTCGTGTCAGCCCAGCCAACTTGAACACAATGTGTGAAATACAGACACTAAAAGTAAAAAAAAAAAAAAAAAAAAAAAAACAGAAATTCAATAATACTTTGCCGTCGCCTGCAACATGATATTCCGCGTCAGTCGAAAAAATAATTAGTCGTGTAGCAACATCTCGCCAGCCAATTTTTCCTTTACATACAACAGCTTGCACCAAGGCCTCTAAGCCTCCTTCAGGCGAATCCAAGTTGCCGTTACTTTTTGCGTTTTTCACCAATTCCTGCATCCAAAGATATCGTGTTATCCATCTCTTCACAAATAAAATGAAAATAATAGCCTCGTTGTACCGCAAATTTAATAGGATCCTGAGTCAGGCTCATATGATGAAGGAACAGATACGGAAAGTTCGTGTTCTGGGGGTCGTTGAATGCCCTAGGAACCGAAAGCATTAAACTTTTCTCCCAAAAGACGCGGCATGAATCATTAAAACTTACGTTTCATTGACAAAGGGAAATCTTTCTTTATCTCCGAAAGAGCCAAAGCCAAGCCCGTAATTAGAAGTGATGTTCCCAATAGTATAAGCCAAGAGTGAACTCATCTCCGAGAGTTGGTCCCGGTGCTTATTCATTGAACCGGACAGGTCCAGTAAAAAGTACATGTCTACGGGGTAATCCTCGACGTGAGCGTACCGCACACGAACGTTCATTGATCCGCCTGCACGATTCAAGGCAAAGTTGCTTAATCATGACCGTGACACGTTATTTGCGAAAAAATAAAGTGCGGACCTGGCCGGAGTTTTAAATTGGCTTTCTGGGGCGCAATCTGTACAGTACTGTCTCCCTTGCCCAAAGCCTCGTCTTCAATGATTTCGAGTCGCTGCTCGTGGTTAACGACATTCCCATCACACAGCGCCTGACGATCAGCCCAGTAGCTTTGTTTGTTGCATCTCGGCGTTCCTGTCTGACTCTCTAAACTATCCTGCGATTTTTTTTGTTTTGATTCCAAAGAAAGATTGGCAATGGTTTGGGATAGTTTCTTTTTTAGTTTTGGAAGTTTACCTGTTTAGCGCACCAAGAACATTCCACGTTTAGCAAACATTCACTGCACGTTGTAGCACTTGTACATTTATCAGTCTCGTCAGCCTCCACAAAAACAAAGAGATAAATTGAAACCCAAATCAGGAGACGCACCCAGTTCTTCATTTTAAACTATACGCTAAGACAAACCAACACTACTAAATAGTAGTGTTTTTAGGACAATATAGCTCTCTGCTCTTACTAAACCACATTCACTGGGAGTTACCATAAACGCGGCGTTGACGGTAAAATAAGCGTTATCGTTCTGATAGGAACTGTCGTTATCAGCTCAGCCAATGAAACCATGTATTTCTTACCAACCCCAAATCGTTCTTATAAGATTAAGCACGCAATTTCCGGAACCCCTCTGCTATTAAGTGTGCAACGGCGCGCAATACTCGCCGCAATTATACCAGTCATTTTCTATCATTATACGAAGCGGGCTTTTAGCAATTGTCGAGGAAATACTGAGGATCAAGCAAGTTGACCCGAGTTCCATTAGCACATCGGGCACCAGGAAGTACTGATAAGTAAGTCGGGCTTGTCACCACCCAACCCAGCCCACACCCGCAATCCAATGCATTGCCTGTCGGGGAAGGTTTAACAAAGAATAGAGGTATTTCCTCGTCAAGTTTGGATTTATAAAATGAGTCATTAATTACCATCAAGCTGAGTTTTGCCAGTGCCTTGACTTTGGATGTCAAGTATGGGTTTGAATACAGATTCACTCAGTTCAACCAAGTTGTTATTAATAAGCAACAAGTTTGTCGCTGCACCCACGCCTGATAAAGAATTTTTTAAATAAAGAATAATTATTATATTATATGAAGTATAATGATATTAAGTAAATTTATAAGGTAAAATAACGCATAATAAATTATTACTTAATAAGTAATGCATTATTTATTTATTAATATATTATTATTAATATATACAGTATTACTTATTAAGAAAAATAAAGTATTATTAGATTAAGTAAATAATATCTTATAATTTTAAATAAAGTATGTTTTAGTTGAAGTCAATTCTTACTGTGCAATCTAGGAAATAGGTTGCAGTTGCAGAATTACCTTGAATAGAATTATCAGCCAGAACCGCAAGGGTATTTCCTGTCAAATCAATGCTTTGTAGAATGGCGTCTACAGCCAAGCTCGACGTGTTGAGGTTAGTTAACTTGTTGTGTCCCAGCAACAGATTCTGCAGGCTAGGCAACCCCGTAAAAGCTCCGGCTGGAATCGAATCTAGATTGTTACTGTCCAAATTCAGCACTTGCAAGGCCGGCAGGTTAGAAAAGTGCGGAACCGTAGTAACGGTGAAACTCTGCAATTGGAGCGTTTGCAGGGCTACCAAGTCAGCGGCCGAGTTCAGAAATTCTAGCGTATAGCCCGCGACGGAGAGTGATTGCAACTGATCGAACTTGGCCACGGCATTGAAATTAAACTGCCATTCTTCAGTGCTCTGGTAGATGGTAAGCGAGGTAAGTCGAGCTTTAGAGGCCGTAAAGATGCCAGCAGTCGGGAAAGAAGCTGCGCGGTTATCGCTAATTTCGATGATTTCGAAAGATTTGGACTGGAAAACGTCGTTAGGAAAGACGCCCAGTGTGGAGTCGGTCAAGTGCAACGCATGCAACTCGTTAGATGGAAAGGAAACCTTGAAGATATCCGTCAAAGCTTTCAGAGATTTCAGACCCGAGCAGGTGATATCGGCCTGGCCATTCGAAAGCGCGCACGTGCAAGGTGAAATTGCAGAACTACTCGGACACCGTTGCTGAGCTTGAATTAAAGTTGCCAAGCACGCCAGCAAAATGCAATAACGAACGGATAGTTCCATGATCTGACTTAGGAGGCTGCAAAAATTAAAGTGACAGCTATAAGCTACCAACATCTGCCAGCCAAGATATTCTTATGCGATAAAATCCAAACAAATTAGATTGATAAGCAACTCTTTGGCCCACAGCAGCATCTGCTATAACTCACACGCGATTTCTTTAAGGAAGCAAGATAGTACTGTAGTGTCACAGTTAAGAATAAGTAAAGGAAATCAAAGAGGAGTTTATATTTTAGCGGCAATAAAAACTCACATTATCAACTGGCGGAAAACGCCAACAGCGTTCATGCGAAAAGTATTTATCTCGCTAATCACCTTGCCCAAGCCGATTAAAGAGGCAGGGACAGAAGAAGGATTTTTGGCGCTTCGTATTACACAAAGCTTGGGGCTCCTACGCTATTATAGTGGTTGAGCAGATTGTCGGATATAAGCCTCTTTAATAGTTCATAATTTTTCTTCATCAGTAACGAGATATTTTCGAATATAATGAATATAATACATAAAGGAAGTGGGCACATTTCGCACACTGACTTCCATTTGTGGTCTTTTTTTAAATTTTTTTCTTTCATCTTACTGTACTGTACATTATATATTTTGTCCATGGTACGAAGAAAAAAAAATTAAGAATTATACCCATTCTTGAGTTTTTTGAACCAGCAAAGGTTCGTTGGCATGCTGTCCACAATCTTCCGATGTACTTCCGCTGATTCTGGTCGTTGAGCACGGACTTTTGCCTCGTCTCCCACTACCATTGACGCCGTTGTCCACTCGTGAAAGATTTTTTCGCACAGTGCCCATGGGAATGTCCGAGGACAAACGAGTCGTGGTTGTCCGGAAGGTACGAGTGAATTGGTCTTCAGCAGGCCTTGCTGATGCCGGCGACAAACATGGAATCCAACGTGACAGTCGGAACGCGCTTTCAAGCTTGCTCGCTAGCCATTCCATTGCCGGGATCTTCCTAGTCAATAAGCCACCGTTCTTAAGTATAATCTGGTTATAAAAACCTCACAAGCTTAATTAGAGATAGGAAACGCAATTTCGAGTAGCTTCAGTTCCCAAAGGAAGAATGAAAGAAGCCTCTGGAACAGAAAGCGACACGATTTATGTGTAAAGTGGGGCAATAAATTATGCATAGGAAAGTCTATGTGTTTTTTTTCCTCTACCCTCATTTCCCTACCCTTTTATCTCGAGGAAAAGTCACACATCTAAATCACACTTCATGTTTTTATGGAGGTTCCTCCCACACACACTCCTCTTTCATAAATACCTGAGATTCCGACAGATATGCGTAGAGAACAGACAGTAGATCAACGGGTTGGCAGCAGAATTCAGTGGAGCCATGCTCTGTATGAATGTAGATACTGCATTCATCGTTCGTGTCTTTGGGATGTAGCCGAAGACTTGAACTAAATCATACACGAAATACGGTGACCAACACAGAATAAACACTATAGGACGGGAAAAGACAACAAATTATAGATTAACGTTCCTTATATGATTAATGCTGTAAATTATATGATTAATGTTCATGTGTAAACGTGAGAGTTACACAATACAATGAAACGATGCGGACTCGACAGACGTGAGACCTTCTGGAGTTATGCATTTATCTATGCAAAGCTAAGAAGACTTAAAACACTTACTAAAGACAATGACGAACGTCATTTTGACCGTTTTGATCTTGGCTTTGGGAATGATGCCTCTAGAACTTGCTCGACGTGAATCTTGGTCGTCGTCTACCTCATGTTGATTGCCCGTCGTCCCTGCACAAACAATAGTTAATAACGTAGGTTAGCTGAAGTCTAAGGTTTCCCGAAGGCTTATAAGCCCAGGACGGGTTATTGGTAAACACTATTTTTTCTTCTTTCTTTTTACCATTCTTGTGCGTTTCTTTCTTTTTTTTAGGTGCGCGTGTTGACATTGACCCGGACTTGCTCCATATAGTATGCACAATGACGACGTAGCACGCTGAAATCAGCAAGGCGGGCAGTATAAACAAAGCTATGGTTACCAAAGTAATGTACACTTGCCACTGAAGATCACTCCCCAATTCGATCCAGCATTGCATTGTACCTGCCAACACAAAACGCGAAATACAAGAAATATACATCAAACAAACGCAAAACAAATAAAAAATCAAACACGTTCAGCACTACCCGATTAAGCGGCCACGGTGTACTGGAACCCCTTATTGCAAATTTTGATTCGAAAATTCTCATTCTATGTGCAATATCATTAAATTATAGTACGACAGTAATGCATGGGATGTATAAATCTACTTTGCCTGCTGATTTTCATTTTTACTATCGGTTTCACTAATTGTTCCATAGTGTTCAAGTTATGGAAATGTTAAATAAATCATTTATCAAAATTTTAAGCAGCAGGTAAAGTAGATTCTGTTATTGAGATATTTTTAGAAAAATAATTTTTCAATTATCTCTTTCTGTTTCTTTTAATTTCTTGTTTAAAGTTTACGAAATTACAATGAGAAATGGTACGACGTCAGTGCCATCTTTTGACAAAAATAATTAAACTACTTGCAGTTCACCGTGGCCTTAAAAAATACTATTATTACCGTTAACTAGTTTCTCTTCGTATAGAAGTAACGTCGGTACGGCAAAAAGCCCACTCACGAGCCAGGCTGTGGCAATCAAGATTCTCGCCCTTCTCCCTATACATAACAAGAAATATCCATTACAACACAACCTCCTGAACTGCTCCGGCCTAATGCTTCCACAATGGAAGGTATGGTACGGGTTTCCACTCAGTTCCATTTGGGATTCAGGTTCCCCGTACACGAGTTGTAATTTTCAGAAGCAAAACAAGCACAGAAACTTTGAAGGCAATGAACTGTTCCTTTTTTTACTTTCTAACGCAAGGCTTTTGCAAAACAACAAACATCAGTGCCACCTATGACTGTTTCGCATCAATAAGCTAAGGTATACGAGGTCCTTAGCGTTACTTACATCCACGTGTGAAGTTCATGGGATGTGTAATAGCATCGTAACGATCTATGCTAAGGGCAACCAATACGTAGGTAGAAGAATAAGTAACCAACACCTAAAAATGTCGTAGAGAAAAGATTTTTTAAAAAAATACGGCGGTTAATCCCAGTTCAAAATAGCCCCACGTAATAATATGATGTTTCTAAAACGCTAAGAACTGATTTACTTTGGACTCCCCCCGTCCACTACACATAGCAACCAGTCTTTAGTTCATTCTCCTGCCTGCCGTCATCGTGAAAAGCTCTTCTCATGACCAGCGGAGAGAAAAACAGAGTCTTCATATGTTTCCTTTAGGATTACGAGGGGTTTTCATGCGCTGCCATAACTCTCCTAAAGTCTTCATTGCCATCACCCCAAAACTCTTTTCCCACCCGTTTTCCCCGAAACTTTCTGACTGGCTGCCGAGTTCCGAAGAAAGTATTTCTCCCAAGAAATACTTCCTTGGACGTTGCTTGTCTGCCAGCCTGGAAATAGTTAACCTCACGGCATTTCGCGTTTCTTTTTTTTGCGTTTCAACTACGACGTCTTCCATCATCAATTTTTGCGCAATACGAGGACCAACTGAAGCCCTAGCCTCTGGCATGGTGCAACATACTGCCTATAGAGTTAAGCTTCTGCCTTGGCTCATTTACCACGAGCTCTCGGGCGATATCTCGCAAATTCCAATAAAGCATCAAAGAAGAAACTTTAAAGACACAAAAAAAAGGGGAAATAACTTCTCTTCTCCAGCTTTCCCGACTCTATCCCTTTATTTTGTAAAAACTCTCCTACTCCACATTCCGCCTCCACTTTCTGTACCGCGAAATGCAAAAAAAGAAAAAAATGCTTGAAATCCACATGAATGAGATTTTCAAATGCAGAGTTACGATTTTCGAGCCCAAATTATGTAAAACAACTTGCAAATTACCTGAGCAAATCGAATGATTTTGCAAGCGGCATTACCCGCGTTCCACGAAACAGTTATTTTCCAGATGACATCCGTCAAAACGCTTATCAAACCCACACTGAGATCTGTAGTTGGAACCCAACAGCAGTAACAAAAGATATAAAGAGAAAAATGGCACAAATTAATGTTCCGGAATGCAAAATTGGATCAAAAGCTTCCACCAAAACAAAAGGAAATACGTTGCCACCCTTCAAAACTGGAGACGCCATACTTAAAATCAAAATCGATATAAAAATCGAAATCAAAATCGCCACACAAAAATCGATAATAATAATTTTAAAAAATAAGGTCGATAATAATTTAATAAAATGTCAACATACCAGCGATGGCCAAATGCATGATGAAATAATTCATCCGTGATTTTCTGGCCTTGGACATGGACAAAGCCAGCAAAACGGCCGCATTGCCCACGACGATTAAAACAAAGAGGATCCATAGGAAAGTGAATTGTTCGGTCTATAGAGGTGAAATAAAGAAAACGAAAGAGGGAAAGACCGGAATTAGTTTCTATAGGGGTATGCGTATTTTCCCCAACTTTCTTTTTCACCAGAAAAGGGGAGCATCGTACCCCAAAACGATTTTCAGATTTTCAGCTCCAACGTTGATCTCGCTACTACCCCCACCCATCCCCAGATCGTACATATAAACTCCGCACCTTCTGTATAAACTTATAGTCACAGGTGGGTTCAAGAACTTGACTGACACGCAGTGGTACCATCCATCATCCATATCTTGTCAAGGTTTAATTGGCGTCGACAACTTCGTTATACAGCAAAAAAGAATGGCGTCACTCGTACCGATCTTATCTCTGGTAATCCATTTGTACAAAAAATTTAAGTTATAATTTAAGTGCAAAAAAAAAAGAACTCGATTAACTTTTTAGTTTATTTTTTGTTTACGTTCCTACGCAAGGCTTATGCTAAAGACACCAGCGCCATCTGTGACAGTTTTGCATCAATTTAACAAAAGAAAAAGTCGAGTAATTTTCCTTTTTTCTCCTTTTTAAGGTGAGCCTTGTGCTCGTATCCGGCACCCGGGCGTTATTCATCCCTATCCCTATCCCTGTGCCGAGTTTTGGCGTCGCACCCGTGCCTGCGGTTGCGAGATACCAAACCGTATTGAATCCTGTTCCGATCGGTCAATTTCAAGACCCTAATCAATTTCGCCAAGGCCAATTCGTAGCTGGGGTTCCCATTAATAGTCGTGATGCCCAATTCAATCAACAATTGCCAAATACGCAGCAGCAGACTCGTCTTAGAATCAGCATTCCTGTCGCCAGCGGTCAGCAGCAGCAAACGTTTCAACAGTATTCGCGTACGCAGAACATGAACGGAGGAGCAGAAACGAATGCTCAAATTAGTCTGCGCGCTCCAACTCAGGCTTTGCTCCCCGCAAATATCCGAATCGTACCCTCTCCGGTCAACCAATTTACCGGAGCCGCCAATCAACCACAACGAACCGCGCCGTGGTCGCCTTCGCAATTTCGATCCCAGCAGTTGCCACAACCTCAGCCTCAGCAAAATCAAAATCCGGTAGCTATGGCGAGAGAGTGCGGACCCGGAGTCACGTTAGAAGATGTTCAGATCAAAAACTTTCCTTGCGTCCCCGTCTTGGGAGTATCCCGTGAGTCTGACGCCCGTCCTGGCAGCTTTGGAGGCTCCTTTCAGTCCCAAGACGTTACCGCACAGCAAAGCCTGTTCTCAGATCAGTCACAAGCTGGACAAGCTCAAGACTCGCTCCAAAACGGAGTAGCTGCTAGGGATCGTACCTTAAAGCTTCGTTTCCGAATTCCATTGCCCGACGGTGAACAATCCGACGCAAATATTCAAGTCCCGAATGAAATGGAGCGCAGCGCAATGGATACGAATGCCGCCGATAACTCGGAAGAACCGGCTAGCTTCAGTGCCGTATTGAAGCGTCGCTAACCCGTGGGCTTACTTGAAACCCTCACTTGATTCTCCCGTTCTATTGCTGCCGTAATCCCCCATTTCTCATTGTACTGTACTTCGTCCCAAATATTACTTGAATATTCTTGTAACCTAATACAACAAAAAACAAAAAATGCCCTTTCATTAGTTCTCCATTGCTCAACATCTCAAGGGTGCTTAAGGCTTTCCTTTTGTACCCCTGTACCGAAATCCGGATGGCTGTCGGGGAAAACATAGATGAAGCTTTGACCGAGCAGGGGATGCGCACCGGAAATCTAGCCCTCCATTGATGCCGCATTGATTAATTGCGAAAACTTATTTCTGGAGCAAAAATGGTTCCTAGCTAATAAAGAGTTTTCTGTAAAGGAAACTTTAGACTGGCTTCTGCTAAAAAAAAAATTACCTAAGCGATCTAGTATGCGAAGAATTTGAAAAGTAAATAGCTAGAAATTGCTTCCTCATGAGAATAAAATTTCAAACTAAAAATAAAAATAAAAAAAAAAATTGGCTCGTGAATTGAACATCGAAGAAGCACTTTCTTGTCGCCTGGAGACGAAGAAGGATACCAACACAAGATAAAAAGCAGCGCATTGTCAAACTGTCAAACTTTTTCTGCGATTTCAATTTAGTTTGAGTCGAGCGAAATATAAAAGAGCGCTCTTAACTTCGTTTAAAACGGTTGCCCAGTCATCGCCGCTTTAGGAATATCTTGGTTACCAAGGATTTGGGCTTAAAAAAAAAAAAAAGTTAAAAAAAAAATCTCAGAAGGTCTTTAGCTCTTTTTAGCTAACTTGTGATATCCCCAAGGCGACCCTGACTGTCTTCCGCGCGGATGGCTTATATCATGTTCATCTTGGGAATGGCAACGACATTTATATCCGTTTTATTGAAAGACAAGTATTTCTGATCAAACGGGCAAGCAAAGTCGAGTCTTTTGTTGGCTCTTGAGGCAACGATTCTTCGGGGAGAGATGCTGACCACAACCCAAGTGTTAACTTGAAGCTGGACTTCATAGGAGGGCTGGGGCGATGGGATTATATGCTGCCCCATTTGGAGGTTGTCGGGTGCAGATTTCGTTGTGTTGCCCGACTTGTAATGGCTGCTTTTTATGGCGTTCTATGCTTCCAGTCGAGCGACGTTCAGCCGGATAAAAAAGAGTGGTTGCAAGTGTGAAGCAGTCTCGGTACCCTATAACCACTTCCCCAACTCACTAGGATTTTGGAAACCTCCTCGGACATTTACGCCTGGTTCCGTAGCTTCCATTTATTTTCATTTAACTTTTATTTTTTATTTTTTTTAAATGCTCTAACCAATGTTAGAGCATAACTGGCTTGCTTTCTGCCATCTCCAAGCAGTCCATAACTGCGAGGCAGGCCTAAGTAGACACACTTGTATTTTGCAAAACACTTTTCTTTACTGCTATGGTAATGAACTACGCGTCGCATTGATTTTATATGAAAGTCTAACTCAAAGTGGTCGTTTCCTCTGTCTCCATTCACCAGCGATTCCGAGTTATACGTCGAAAGGGAGTCGAATGGTGGCTATATAGTAACGCTAACAAACGGCGTTGAATTGTGGACTTTTGCTTTTACTGCTTCGCGGTCATCCCAGCTCTTTACGCAACACTTACGCGAACATGGACTTTGGTTCGTGCGTGCGTGCTCTCTTTCTCTCTCCGCCAAGAGGCTTTCGAACTCTACTCGATTGGTTTTGTTCAACCTAGCATGCTGCACACCAAGTATCGAGGAAGTTAATTTTGCACAAGTAGATTTTTGCACGCTCCCACAACCACGAACAACGGATGTGGAGTAATCCCAGACCCAGAAAAAGTCTATAAAGAAGGATAGGAACGACGCTCCCAAGCATTGCCAGTCCTGCTGCTGAGTCGAGAGTCAGCCACGAACCCTTACAGCACTGCATGAAAACAGGGCAGAATGGCCTAGAAACCGGCAGAAATGTGGGGAATGTACTTGGCACCCGAGCAGGAAGGAATACATTTTGCTTTCCAGCTGACTTGGCCAGCTCGAGCAAATAAGCATTGCGGTATGCATATGATGAGTGAAAAGATGGGTGGGCTGCTTAAGGCGAGAAGACAAGGCGTGGAACTAGTGGGACAGAGGCACGTGAATGCCCTGTTCTGTGACAGGAAGAAGGAAGCGACACGACACGAACATGACAGATGGGAAGGCCCCTTTTTACCCTTACTTCAACGACCCAAAGATCAAACGCAGTCAGCTTGGCTTCGTCTGGGTCTCACACAACACTGAATTTCTGCTTAAAGGCAAGAAATGTACGCAGGATAACGAAAAAAAGATCACGTCGACGTACTTTCTTCAAGCTAACTACAACGCTAGCGAGTTTACCGAACCCAAAAGTGACCCGACAGACCATAGGTTTTCAAAGGAAAAAAAAATAAGGCCACGGTGTACTGCAAGTAGTTGACATTATTTTGTCAAAAGATGGCACTGATGTCGAACCATTTCTCATCGTAATTTCTCATCGTCGTAAACTTTAAACAAGAAATTAAAAGAAACAGAAAGAGATCACTGAATTTTTTCTAAAAATACCTTAATAACAAAATCTATTTTACCTACTGCTTAAGATTTTGATAAATGAGTTGTTTAAAATTTGCATAACTTGAACGCTATGGGAACATGAGAATTTTCGAGTCAAAATTTGCCAGGCTGCAGCGCCATAAGAGTTTCCAGTATACCGTGTGGTATTAAATCTGAAAAAGCTTTTAGTGTCTTTTTTCCCTTATAGGCCTATAAGTTGTTGGTCTTTATTGTGTCACTTTTTAATTTCCGGATTGCTAATGACAACCGTCGACGCCAGTTATTTTTTTTTCGAAACTTTCTTCGATTGCTCCTTCTACCTCAACTCTGTCTAATGCTTCCTCCGACAGTTGGCAAATACGTTTCCTTTCCACGTTCTTTTAGTGGTAGGCAAGGTCCCCGTTCACAAAAACAAAAAAAATTCACCTGGCTTGTGTCAGTTGCTGAGGTAACAATATAGACACGTAACCCCAGTAACTTCGAATTAAAAGATTGCACTGCGCTCATCTTGGGGAGTACCTTCTTTCATTGAAGCAATACCCTGTCTAGGGTTCTTCAAAAGAGACAAGGTTTCACCGCGAACACAAATTCCCAGAAAGCTTTTTCAGCTCCATAGAGCAAATACAGGTTTTTCATCCTTAGAAAGTCTTTTTCTAATCTACTAAATTGACCTCATGTAAAAATGACGAATGCGTACAAGAATCGTAACATACAGAATATCGGGCTTGTGATCTGAACGATCTCTTGCTTAGAGAGCCAAGCTATAAAAGTAAAATGCAGTGAAGCATAACGCACGAATTCCGTGCCGAAAAACTTGAATAAATGAAGTATAGTTTCTATTTGACATATGGAATAAGGATTGCCGCATAGAAAAAAGGTTACTCGTGTTTTTTACTCAACAATTCCTTGAAAAAGTACCTCATTAGTGACCTAGTAGGACCACGCCCGTAATTACAGGTCCACGGCAAAAACCCGCAAAAAAAAAGAAAAATAATTCAGCGAACGGAAAGCAAACCGAAGCCAAAGAAACGCAAAAAAATCTACAACTTACCTGATAGAAAAAAAAAGGACTGCTATCTTCTGACATGGAACTAGCGTTAGTGTTGTTGGTAGTGGTCGACATGTCCGTTGCAAGTGTTACATTCCACAAGTCGTTATTTTCGAAAAGTGAAGTTCCACCTTCACCGCTAGGAGTCATTTCGTACGCCATTTTGTGTTTGTGTACAACGATCTGGTCACTGACGACGAACTGGAACCTGCGAAATGAAAAATGTGTCACAAATGTAAAACTCGACGCTTTTGGGATGATATAAAACGTTATGTTTATACTTGTATAAGTTACCCGTTCTATTCCGCAATAAATTCTTCTTTTAAACACGCTTGCTATTTTCAGTGAGTGCGACTCCCCGTATTTGTCATGATACGAAAGAATGTGGTCGGCAGGCTTGGCCAAATGTGCATTGGTGGGCGGGTTTAGCTTGTAAACGATGCCAAGAGAAATTTTCCGTAGGCTCAAGTCGTCCTTTTGCGCTCCGGTAAACGTGTCAGCGTCAATTTCGTCAACCTAGAGAGAAATAGCCCAAGGAAAATTGAGTTAATAGAGCCACTTCGTTTTTTTCGAGTGCATGTGTCTGTTTCTTAAGGGTTTTTGCTTTGCTAGAAAAGCGGAGAGATAATAGCGGCAAAGCGTGCTTTTATACGTAATACAAAAACAAAAAAAAGTACATAAGCCGCTTTTCCGGGACTCTTTGGAAGACTCACGACAAGTAAAACAAGTCTGGTGCAAAAAGAAAGGGCCAAGCAAACGATGTTGACAAAGATTAACACTTGAAGGAACCAATAACTACGACCAAGAGCGTGGCTGCTTTCTTTTCTTTCTTTTGCGACTCAAATGGCGACTGACTCAATGGATTAATCAAACAGAGGCTTGGGAAAACGGTCGAGAAAGGTCAGTCCCTTTCTAATAGGAACAAATGAATCAATCGATACTCTTAAAAGATCCCATGCGAGTCCGTTATCATAAAGAAACAGAGCGAATGAACCTGGGTACTTCACTATAACACAAAAAACTCCTCCAAACCAGCATGAGACAAGTGATGAAACTTGTGACGAGAAAAGAACACATCACAATGGGATTTCTCCACTTCCTGCCTCCTTTGCGGTCGTTCTTTTGGTTTAGCGTGATCCAACAGTCCGTACGGGACCAACTGCTGGTCAATCGAACAGTGACGGGAGAAAACAATAAGATTAGAGATCTTTCCCAATGTGGTTAACGCCCACGAAAGTCCACGAAAGGCGGCACAAAAAAGAAACAACGAGTTGTTAGTCTTGTAGAGAAACATATGTCTTTGAACGTCTTTCGCGTGACAGATTCGACGTGGACTTAAATATAAGCAACCTTTTGTTCTACCGACAGCTTCGTTGTTGCTCCAACGTCAATACCGACACATTGCTACAGCCGCAGGGTCTGAAGATGAGAGACAACTTCTCACGAGAATCCAATTTCTTTTCCTTTTTTCCTCATTTCTTTACTTTCTCTGAGCTACACTGTAGAGGCAGGTTGAAAAGTTTACCTCAATTGCTCCGGGAACACATTGATGGGAAAGTTCACGACCTATTTTACGACAAAGCAAAAGATCCAGTGAATTCGACACTCCGTTTCATTCCACCTTTATCCCAATATGCAAGAATGAATCCAATTTGGCCCTCTAGTTGACTCTGATAACGTTCCAGTTCAATACAACTAGTTTAGGCGTTCTCATACCTCATTTCCCTAGTAATTTCATACGGGAACTCTAGAATAAACCAATTAGAAGTTCTTCCCATTCCCAGTAAAAGGGGAGAGAAATGTCAACTATTTCTTGCCGTTCACGCAGACAAGGTTGTAAAGAAAACCCAAATGGAGGTTTTACTTTTTTTTTTTGGGGGGGGGGGTTCTGTTTAGAGAAAAATTCGTACAAATTTCGTACCGAAAACCTTCGAGTCTAAAGCATATTCTTAATAAATCTCTCGCGTGGGGTTCCGATACTGAGCCGAGCTTTACATCAGTGAAGCGGGAATTTGTAATAAATTGCAGAAATCCTCTCCTTTCCTGAGCGGCTGAAGTGGCATCCCTCCGAGAAAGCGGGAAAGGGAACTGCGGGCAACGGAAAAGACCTTAGCTGCGCGTACACGGCCGCTCAGTGATACGAATTCTCTTTTCTGGAGATTCTCCAGGTGATAAATCTTCCGGCTAAATCGGACAACGACACTTTCTGCCGACACAAAAGCAGGTTGTAAAGGAAGTTGAGGAAAGAAAAATTGAGCGTAAAACGGAAACCGAAAGGGGGTAACTGGAAGCTGTTAAGTTTCTTTTTTCTTTTTTAACTTTCTTCCTACTCACATTACGTTCATTTTCTAGTTTATTAAAAGATTTTTTATTTTTTAGCTAGCTTCTAGACTGTTAGACTGTTAAGTTTTAGGGGGGCTTGAATGCTAATGTAGCTCCGGCACTACACTAGGGATCCTTCTCGTTAACTCTGCCATGGCCCGGACGGGGGTTTTAACGTGTCACGCAACAATTCGCTTGCTGTTGAATGTTGGAAAGCGTAAGAGCATGCGAAGGACTTGCATGATATTTCGACTACTAATCTGTCTTGCTCCATCAAGCAGGACGACCATCAGAACCATCAAAAGCCCGGGAAAACGACCTTATTGCAATGCAAGTCCACGATTCTCTGCACTGCATTATACACACAAACCATGTGCTGGGTGGAACCGGCTTTGCCCGCACGCAACAAAGTGAAGAATACACACAATAAGATCATATTTGTGTTGTATATTTCTTAATTGTGCCCGTAGGAACGTATTCTTTCGAATCTTATAGTGATCCACAGAAGCCACTTCGTGCCGGCATTAAGGAAGCATCAAGTTTCCACAGAAGCCTCAAAAAGTCACAAGGACAGCATTTCGATGCCAAAAGTGAAATTTCGAACGTTAATTCCCTTTCTTTCCTCACGCCAGGCTAAAACGCTTTTATCCCCCTCGGAGGACAATGTGCGAAGTTCGGGACAAGGGGAAAAAACGGGAATCAGGGAGTTGCCTAGCAACTTACTCCAAATTGCTCATTTCATTTTACGGAATCTCTTGTCTTCCTTTCAGACCTTAAAACTTTCCCGAACCTCGGTTTCTGAACGCGAACGGATAAAATATAACAAAGGTAAATGGCTCGGTTTTGTCTTAACGGTTTTGGCTTCGTTTACCTAACTTTTATTTTTTTTTAGATTTTTGGCTTCAGTCTAAACCCTAAATCACTTATGGAAATTACTCCCCAATGAAAACAAATAAAAGAGGAAATGAAAAGTCCCAGTTTCAAAAGGATTTTAACGAAATAATGAAATAAAGAAATGAAAGAATAGACAAAAGACACAAAATGTCAAGTCGTGGTTAAGGGAATAAGTGATTGGCCACAAAATCGCTCAAGCATCCAGGTTTTTGGCAAGCCCAACGGTGAGCTCACCGTGCGCGTTTTTTAAACAGGCTGTATCGTAAAAGATTCCTTGGAGGCTACGAGGAGCTGACGCCGTAGTATGCTACGGTGTGATGTAGTTTGACGTGTAAAGCGAGAAGCACGAAGGGCTAGTCACCCAGTCACCCCCCGAAGTGCCTCGTGCACAAAAGAAAGAGACAGAGAGACAACACAGACTCCATTTAGAATGTCTTCATGGGCGACAAGCTGTTGACGGAGAGGGGGACCCAGAAATAGGGAAAAGGAGGTCCCTTTTGACATACAAGGTGCGTACACTTGCTCTCAGGTCTACTCGGAATTCTGGTGCGGACAAAACGAAAACATCCACGCGCTAGGTTCCTCGCAAGGTTAGCAATACTTAAGACAGGCCCATTATTTAAAGGAGAAAATAGTCTCCAAAACACAACATTGTCTTTTTTCAAAAATAGATTTTTAAAAATCTGGTTTCTATAAAAAAAACAGGTAAAAAATCTGGCTTCTCTAAAAAAATCGATTAAAAAACGGGCTTTTAGTAACGTTTTTCTTCCAGTTATAGGCGAAATATTAGTTAAGCTAATAAGGAAATAAATTTCGAGCTGCAGGACCATATAACTTTCTCATTAATAGCTATGGTACAGCTTTGTTTACTGTTTTAAACGTTGAAATAAACAGTAACCATGGTAACAAGCGATGTAAGCCACGCCCTGACGCGTCCGTGAGGTCACGACTGAAAGTTTGCATTCCAATGCGAGAAACAACCAAAGATGTTAAAAATTTTTAGGAAACAAGAAAATTAAAAATAAATAAATTAGGAAGTAACAAAAATGTCAAGAAAACAAGTTTTAAGCAAAGTTCATCCTTATGGCAATAATGCGGTTTGCAAGCATCCATCCAAACCACAGCACGTGATTTTTGTGCCAATTGCCCTTTAACTCGGAGTCTTTTCTGCAACCACGAACATATGCGGCCTAATACGCAAACACAGCTAATGAATACGGTGAAAAGAACCCTCTTTTCACTATGACTGAGCATTTGCGCTTCTCCGAACTGCGCATAGCACAAATTTTACGGATATCTGCCTGGCTCAGAAATATTTTCCAGATGACTTGCAAAAGAAAACAACTCCCACGGAAGCTCTTTTCAAGCTGCTTCCAACATGAAATAACACTGAAGCTTTTGTAAAGCTTATAGGAATGATAGAACATACTATAAATATACATACAAATATATTGCTTATCTGAATGTATACTGTATACGTGCTGTATTAGGCTTGTTTTTGATTGATGGTAATCAATCAAAAACAAGCCTAATAACACCTTCGGCTGATACAATCTCATTCCAGTCCAACTACGCAAATGCTCGAGGCTATATAAGATTCGGCAGCTCGTTGGTTGTCTAGGTTCTTCGTTTGACTTGGTAATACGCTGGAATGTTTGTATGCGTGCGTCTATGTCTGTTGTCGTCTATCACCCATGACAATTTATATCAAGACCCCGTTACAGTTGCTCTAATAACAATAAGCCCTGCAATTAACTATCATAAAACTATGATGATGCCCTTTAACGGTCTTTTGCAACCTAGCAGAACAACACAAGACACTGTTACTTGGCACCCGCAACCGAAACATATAGGAATATCCCCCATAGGAAAAAAAAGATCGCCGTTCTTTTCGCGTTTTTGTCGACGGTTTGCATTTACATTTTCCCGTAGGGACCTCCTGAATGCTTCGTAAAATAAAACAAAAACGACGGATGGGTTGTCTTCAATAGCCGTAACCAATGCATCAGCCGGACAGAGTGGATTTTTAGTATTATAACGAATTCTGAGACCCATGCTACAACTTTTTGCTTGATTGTATATAGTGTTTGTATAAGAAATTTTGCCTCGCCAATGAATGGTTCTTCCTAACTTTCTACGTGTTTTCTTCTTTACGAGTCGCATTGTTTTGAAAAAGAAAAACTATTTAAAAACTATTTTAAAAAACGAATATTAAAAAAAGAAAATTAAAAAAAGAAAATCTACTTTTAAAAAAAAGAGAAACTATTGTTCATAAACAAATTTCCTCGCCGTCATGGGAGGGATAACGTATAAATGTGAAACCGGCGTCGTTTCACTAGGAGGACGCCTCTCTGATGTTTGCTTTCTTGTGTTGTTTTTTTGTCTCGCCTTTTTAACGCTTACAAGTCTGTAGCTGCACACTCGTCATACGCCACACGCTTGAGCACTTTTAAGCATCTTCCAAGCCCTTTTTACCCAAATCAAAACAAAAAGTCACACTTAACTCCTCCTAAAGCACCTCAACACTCGACTCTATTATTCAAAACAGCTTATTCGCTGAAAAGAGTCACTCAAAAAGCTCTCAAACCCCCGTCACCCACGATATCACCTTTTGTGCACTGAACTCAACTCCATATAACCCCTTAATCGCATCACCTCTAATGGACAACCAACAAACTTACGTTGTCACCAAACTTACTACTCCTGGGGCGGACAAGAATGCAAGAGTGCAGTACTACGGACTTGGTTTTAATTTACCCGAGGCCTTCGTCCCCGCCCTTTCCAAGTCTAGCCACGTAATTGGCCAGAATTTTATGCGCCCTCGGTTGCAATTTTAAGGATTTTCGGTATTTTCGAGATTTTCTCTACATCGTGTTCCCTTAAATCCTCAGTTTTACTTCTCCTAGTTCTTGTGCCAGACTTTAATATTATTACCGTACCAAACCGAACCGCACAAGACATGTTTGGGACTTTCCAACCGAGTTTTTCGACCAGATTCTTGAAAAATAAACTGGAACTTTATCTGATATTCGACTTGACATTAAGTCTCACAGAACACAAAATTTCCTTCTTGTTCTAGCCCTTCTTGTAATAGAAGGCCCTCGTAAAAAAATAAATAAAAAAAATAGTGCCGTTGGCTGGTTGGGAATTGTTAAGACGGTTACGAACTATCAGCCGGGACTCGTGAATCAATTGACGCGTCAGTCTGTCAAAGTGTTGAATTGCTTTCTCTGACGAGCTTCCATGTATCTTCCTTTAGTATTGCTACTCTCCCTCTCTCTCTAGGTCTCTCTGTCTCTCCCCGCGCTCGCTGGCACTGACACGCCACGAGGACCCTCCAGCGAACGTTTTCCGTTTTCCATGAGAACAACGGGGTTCTCTCACAATTTCCCTCAGAATGCAGGAACCCCACTTCACCCGATCCATGATCTTCTCGGGGGGAGGGAGGGTAAAAAAGGGGACTGCTAAGCCCGAAATTAAGAAAAGCTGACCTAATTTGCATGTAGCCGTCTCACACGCAATGGCTCCACTCCAATGAAAAGAGAAATCGCGTGTCAGTTGCCAAACGCATCAACACCTTGACTCGCGATTACGAAACTACCCTCAATATCCCACATCCCACCCCTACAGCCCTGACACCTTGATCCAGTCCAATTCTATCAAATCTATCTGCTGGTCGGTTTCCTAACATTTTCCCTCAAATGACTCAAACGAATTCCCAGCCAGCATACTTTACGTTCTCAATGGCCCCATTCTTTCTAGACTTCCTTCAAGTCAGTACACCCTCCTTGGGTGTACTTACCAACGCTCCTATGGTGTTTCCAGCGAGTCCTATACGCCAAAACGCACTATATGAGGGACGTTAAGTTGAGCGTAAGGGTGGGCCCCGTGAGCGTGAGCTAACGACTCATATTAGTTGGTATGGGTATCGAATAGGGGCCTTTTTCTATGCTATACGGCTGTTAAGTAGTATAGTGTAAGTATAAACTGCGGATGTGCCAAGGCGATAAAAAAAAGAAAAGAACGGTTATGGGTTCTCGACTCCTGATTTTACGAGACATGCAAGATCAAACGCGATCAAAAGAGCGTTATTGGGTATGTCCAATCACTTGTGCCGAAATGTCATATGCAACCCTGCTTTCGCTTAATTGAACACAATCTTTTTTCGACGCTAGTTTTCTTTTCTTTTTCTTCTCTTTCACATTTCTATATTTTGACATAAAAGGAGAATCAATTCATGAGGAAGTAAAAGATAATTCATAAAAAAAGGTCCGATAAAACGTTGAGGATAAGAACAAGCAAGAAAAGTCCAAAGAAACGACAGCTCGCTTCCATAGATCATTACGGGCAAACGGAGACGTACTAAACACATTTCTGGCGGCACGAAAAACTGAACGTTAACGCTCCTAATTGAAGAGCGATGGCCCCGCGCCAAATTCAAACGACTAAAGGATAATAATCCTCTTAAAAAAGAATAAAAACTAAAAAAAAATGAATAAGTAAATAAGCGAGCAGACCAAAAAAAAGTAGAACGGCCCTGCGAGCAAAGAATCATCTGGCTCGAGGTGCAGTTTTGAGGGCCTAACACAAGTGGATATTTGCATGAGAAAATCCGATCACCTGCTTCCAGTTTAATATCCATCTTATGCATCTCTATACGATCCCTAACAGCTCAGCCGGCCCGCGGGGGCCACAGCTGATATCAAGAGTACAAGGCACAGAGATTTCGTTTATTTTTTATTTATTTTTTCCCTCTCGCCCGAAACTCCGATCACGGCCCGTTAGATATACGAGGCATTTATATTAACATACAACACTTGGACTCTTTAGTTTTCGCCCGCCCGCCACTGACGTCTCAGCATGAGTCTTCAAATGCTAAAATCCACAGATTGCATATAGACAGCATTCACAACGGTTTGCTGCATTCTTATACGGGACAAAACCCACAAGAAAAAAAAAATCGACAGCACGTTTGGGCTGGGAATTAGCGTTTAATTCCAACTCGGGATTGAATATATGATCAGATTTCGCATAATGAAAAGCCTCAAGTGCACACGTTATATAGACACCAAACTCACGAACCGCCCATAAAATTCAAATGTCATTCGCCAAACATATCTTGGGCCAGGATTGAAAAAGAAGAAGACCATAAATACCCCCGTCGTGCGCTGGGTTCACAAGGGGGGGGTCCTTCACGCCATCTCACAGGGCCTTACCTAATGGCCAAGAAATGATTTGATAATAGGGCTCATTAGCAACTTTGCATGCCGGCGCGGGTAATCTCTACGTGCAGTCGACTGCAGTAATTTTTATCCCCAAAAAAACCTCGCCAGACAGAAAACTCATGTCTGAATGAGCACACGTGCCAACCGAGTTAGCTTATTACACCTTACTGCTCCTGTCTTAATAATCTTATTACACTTGACAGATTCGGGACACTTTTTTTCGACGCTAAAACTTGCCCTGAAACGACTTCAGGCGGAATGACTGAAGGTCCTTTTGAAGTGAAATGCAATTAGCAAGTAAAAAATAAAATAACAAAATTGAAAAGCCCAAGCAAACCTTGTTGACTTTTCAATAGCATTCTTTTCCCCGCTCGTTTTGGGGTAAACAAAAGTAAGGGAGGACAGTTTCCTAACGTGTGCAACTTGAAGCATACATTCTCCTCTCAACTCCACTCAACTACGAAGGACGTCCCCTTCATCATATTCATATTAATACAATTTTGTCTCGAAAAAAAAATGTAAAAAAATAATAAGAAAATAGCACCAGCTGTCCAGCTCCAAGTTGCGAAAGAACAAGGCTATAAGCAATGGTTTGGAGTTTCGGTACATGGCATATCTTTTAGCAAACGGAGCCTAGGAACGCAATTGTTGGAGCATTGAAGCATTGGAGCAACGGAGTCCATATCGGAAACCGAGTCAAGTGGACTTCCGAGAGACAAAAAGAAACACCCGAACCCGAAAAGCTTAACACATGTCGACCGAGTCCCGAGATAGGAAATGTTATACTTCTGTGCTTCGCTTTAAGGATCTGCGGAGCTCATGTCCGGAGAGAAAAGCACACTAGTGCGAGTGAAAGTCGTGACAGAAATTAAACACGTGCTTAGCAAGTCCATCCAGAAAGGGGGCGAAACACCGCACGCAAGCAGCGTTTGTTTGAGGCTAGGAGAGATTACATGTCGTACATTACCAAAGCGTGTAATTCAAGTCACCTCCGTATCTCCCGACTGCAAGAGAACATGAGAGAGGAGCCCCCGAATTTAATTGAAACAGAGGGGTCTCTTTAATTGCCTTTAATTACAAGGACTGACGCGACTTCTCATCGTCGCGTTGCTAAATGCAAATGAATCCCGCATCAAACACGAGCGCTAATACCACACTCGGGAGAGAAAAGTAAAAAAAAAAATTAATAAGTTTTTTTATTCAATAGATAAACACGTTTTCAACTTGAAGAATTCTTCAGCATAAGCGAGCAGCACCAAGGAGGAGTCGAGTCAGTTATTACAAGACAGTCGTTATATTGCACTTCCTCAATTCCCGTTCTTATTATTGTTGCGTCTCCGCCTAGCCTGGCTTTATTCTTTAATAACTGCCGTCTCTGTTGCTCCGTTGCAACGATAGCGACCAAATTACTCTGGCCTAACAGACTTAAGATCCCCAAACCTTTATCAAGCGCGCAAGGATACTTCGGGTTTCCCTGCCAAACTACCCTCCCAATAGCAGTCCAAAAAGCAAAGAGAAAAAAAGCATTGCATTTTGCGGCCACACGGCTACTACAAATGCTAGGTAATAAAGATACGCAAAAGAGACCCCAAGACCCCCCTCTTCCTATAGCGGTGACACACGCCGTAAGAAAAAAAAATGGCGAAAAAACTATGTCACTAAGCTTGTTTCCCGAGAGACAAATGTGTTACATGTTGCACGTGCAATATATGGCATAATTAATGTGACGATAAAAAGACAAAAATCTCGTTCCCTTTGCAACTAACGAACTCAGCTCACTCGCGTGCAAGCTTTCGCTTACTTTGGCTCACTCAAACCGAAATTGCCGGTAAAAAAAGCTTGAAGAGCTACACTGGTAACAAACTACTAATGCAAACATAAAATAAGGAATAACAATAGGCGAAAGACTACGTCCTTTCACACTAAAAAATAATAATAAAATGACCATAATAAAATAAAAAAATAAAAATAATAATAAAAAATTAAACAAAACGTAGATACAGGAAAGTGATCCCATAACGGACTCGTTATTTTAGTAGTGTAGTTTATTTCAACAGCCCCCAGCTGTGATACAAACGGAATACGACTAGATATCCAATAATAATAATAATAATAATACTTTCATCCCCAAGATTATTCGCTACGACCTTCGGTAATGATACGACACAAAGCCCGCTATTATCTATGCCTTACAGGCCGCTTTCTGTTCGCGTTTGTTTAAAGCAGAGCAAAGCGGGCACGAAACGCGAGGAAACCGCGAGGAAAAGCGAAGAAAACTGCGAAAAGATGCCCCAAAAGTCAGTTTACTATGGCTGTCTCGTTTGTTGTAATATTCGGGGAAGATGCTGTGTTTTGACTTTCTAAGTCGGCGGTTTCTCAGCCCTGTAGCCCAAGCCGTGCTACTCTTAATGATTACACCTACAGCACATGTCTCGGGAAGCGTCAACTTTTACCGTTCCCCTGTGATTTAAATTCCTATAACAATCCGCGCTTCAGCCACCGTAATAAGCAAGCAGTAGAGTCATAAACAAGGTGGCCATTGGCCAAACTATAAAACTAAAAAAAAAAAAAAAAAAAAAAAAAAACGACGAACGAAGACAAAAGCTTTTTTCGCTGTGGAAGGATTCAAATGATCCTAAAGTACTTACGATTCTATCTCATCAGCCACGGGGTTCCTTTGGATGACAAAAGCGGATCTTTATCGTCTCGTGGATGTTGCCAGGAATTCACCTCCAATTATAAGCGCCAAACGTAAATAGCACCATAGAACGTTCCCTGCTATTACAATGCGCCTTAAAGTAACCTCTTACACTCATCCGGCAGTTGCTAAACGACACGCAATGCCAAATATGCGCTAAAGGGACTCGCCGATAGACAGGCTTCGCAATCAAGGAAAGAAGCCACACACACACCACACTATGAAAGTATTAAAATCGGCAAACGCCCAAAAGCCGGAAAAGCATTTACTAAATTAGCCTAACCCACATAACTGCCTCTATACCTGGTCCGCGCTTCGTCCGGCAATTTCCCTTGTAATTTAGTCCCATAAAAAAAGGAACGCTGCCAGTAATTTTTTCTCCCAGTTTTGTTTTGTCTTTCTTCCTTTTTTCCTTATTTGTAAGTCTTGCTTGTATGCGCTTCGTGCGTGTAACAGGGATTATACTTGGAAGGTGCTATCAAACAAGCCGGTCTACTTTGCTTAGCGTGGTTTTTACGGTAGCACGGACCACTGATTCAATGCCTATAAAAGTTGGCGCAAACGAGGTGTAAAGTCGAGAAAACCGAAAAGCGAGACGGGAAGAAATGCAGTGCACTAACCGTGGCAATAGGCTGAGCAACACTGAGATGCCGTCAGTTCGGGAGCGGGAACTCCATGCCATTGAGTTACCGGATCGGGCCTTTTTGGCCAGTGCCGAGTGCGGTACCGCCAAACCTCCGAACCTCTGAACGCAGAGCGCGACGCTCCTGGACAAAGGGGGGAGTCTTTGGTTGACGAAAATCCGGAGAGCTTTCTTACCAAACATTGCTGCAGCAACCCAGTCCGCGGTGTCAAAACTAAACTTCAAAATACCTGTCAAAGTTTTAAACAAAATTTTGTGTTTATTGTTTCGATTTTTGGAATTTTTTTTTACCTAATTGAGATTTTTTTTTACCTAATTCAGAAATAAAAGCCGGTAATGGAAAAGATTGGAGGAAAAAATTGTTTATTTTGATTTTTGGAAAGTTTTTTTTTCAAAGTTTAAACAATTTTTTTTTATTTTTGGGAATTTATTTTTACCTAATTGAGATTTTTTTTACCTAATTCAGAAATAAAAGCCGGTAATGGAAAAGATTGGAGGGAATGAGACGGATTTATTTCTGTTTAATTAAACGAAGATTTAATACAAAAAATGCGCCAGAGTTAGCCAAAAACCGTGTACAAACATAGACGGTGCTCAGGGCCAAGGCGCGAAAGAAAATTATACCGAACTCGTTTCACTTACTAATGAACGAGCTCAATGACACGTTAGCGTGCAATATATCGTTGCTTCCACCCCGGTTTAGCAGTCTTAACCCAGAGATCTAAAAGTATAAGAGCCATGGCCAAGCGGACTGGACAGACGCCGCCTATAAAAGCCTCCTCTCCCGAGGACTGTCATTAATTACAGTCGGCGCTGCAAAATTCGGCAACTCGGACTCCTTGGAAAGCGGAAGTTCAGTATTTCATCGGGGAAAACTTGTCTGAGAAATTATAAATGGCAAGATTCCTTACATAAAAGCGATAAATCCCCCCGAGGAAAACGATTTGCCCCGTTTGCTCTGTTATACGCTCATCTTTAGCTCTCGGACTGTCTTACTTCACTTTTTTACGACATACGGGCTCTGAACCGCCTCCAAATGTGTCGCCTGTCATGAAGGCTGAGGATGTACTAACTTGTATAATTTTTTTTTAACTCTTAACAGAATATATGTTTAGTTGTATGTTTTATGTTATAAATACTTCAAGGAAGGTCAGAAATTATGTTGTTCACCACGTCATAAAACCTTTGACGTCTGGCGACATGGTGACGTTCATAAAAAATAAGGTAAAACTGAAAGAAAAAAAATCAATAAAAAAATGACTGAATAAGTAATAACCTAAACTCACACCCGCTCTAGGCACCCCAGACGTCCCATATACAAAGCATTATCAGCACTTTATTATTCCAGGAGCAGCGCAGAATCTGTCAATAGCTAACGCCGATATTACTTCAACTTTGGCGCCTCACAATAACAAATTTATCGTTTGGCTAAACAAGATAAAAGCAAAGTTTTCTTTTGCTTTAATTTTTTTTTAAGTCTTTAGTTATTAACGACACCCATCTTAGGCAAAAAGGGAAGCTCGTATACGCTTTCCCACTATACGCAGGACGTATCCTTATCACATACAAGGGACTGAGAAGGAAGTTTCAAGAATGCTTTTCGGATTATGATAAATTTCCTCCTTTTCTCGCCAGCAGCCCACAACATGGTCAACTCCACCAAGTCCGTTAACGCGAGCTCCAAGGGAACTTTGGCGCTGTTGTAACGTTTGACAAATTAATGATGTACAGCAATTCTGTCCCACGTCAATGACATCTGTGGGTTAGACGCTTTTTGCAGTTCAACACCAATAACTGGCTTGACGCGAAAGAGAAAAACGACTTATGGCACTAGCAAAAAAAAAAAAGTTATAAATAGCCTCCCGTTTACCATTCGTCTCTCTCCTTTAAAATTCAAGCGAAACATCCATATAGATAAAACCCCCATACCGCTCATCTATTACCGAATCCCACAGAGCACGCTCCTTTTTTGCTGGCTTTGCAATGTTAGTTCATGTAGCGAATTTTCTGTTTTTTCTGTTTGTTTTCTTATGCTTCATTTTGTTCGTTACACAGCCTGGAGCGTTCTTATTTCATCTGTTTTTTCTTGTTTTCTTTCCCTTACGCGTAGGAGGATGCCCAAGACCAAAAATTTGACGTGACAGCCCTAGTGGCCTTTGTTGTCTTTTCGGCGAAACAAAGGAGAAAACCCTCTTCATTCATCAACTTTTGCCGTAGAAACCATGTGCAAACACATCAAGAATGCGATATTTATGACCAGGAAAAACTAATCACTATGAGCCCTCTCCCCCCTGCTGGTGTCTCCAAAAAAGTGTGTACCACTAATTTAAAAGCAAGACTTGGAAACTACAAAGAAGCGTTGCCGGGCAACGTCGAATTTAAATTTTAAAGACACAAGATTCCCTTGCTTTCCATGACAACATGGTACAGTTAATAAGGATCCCCCAACCCGAAAGCTAGCTGTGCGATGTAAAATCAGGACAAATCTTGAAAATTGCTGGCTCGTGGTACCCTCTTCTGAATTCAATATCGTTATTTCCCGCTGCACGTGGGGAAAATAGTAAGCAGTTTTTTTTAATAAAAAAGTACTATACTACATACCGCAATCAAAAGACCAGTTAATACATGACGACGGCTCTAGTACAACCGCACCGAATGCGCAAGTCGATCGGACTTGAGAGAGCAGAGAGGATGCACGTGTGGCCACCGATAGATTGGAATAACAATTAAAAAACTTTCTTTAAAAAAAAAGCAAAAATAAGTTAAAAATAAGTTTTCTTTTCTTTTCTTCCCGTCAAGTACGAAGTAGTAGTAAAGCTATCAAGAATTTTTTTTCGAAAAATAGGGTTACGCGGCTATCTGACGTCACAGAGGTGTCTGCAACCACGGTACCCAGAAGCTTAGTTTACCGTTTTGAGCAGGCAAGTACGTACTACCCATGGTAAGAAATGCCGTACGCCACGCCATGATACGTCTATGACGTCACGTACAACCGTTTGCGTTCCAATAACCCTTAAACGGACGAAGTTCCTCGTTCTTAAGATAACGAAGAGACTCGCCATTGGATTTTGACACCTATAGCCTTTAAATAGAGAAAAAAGAAGTAATCAAGGAAAGAAATTTGGCCTGAGGTTAACGTCTACCGAGGTCACCAGGTCGTTTTCAATATTACTCATCGTGCGAACTCCACGCAGGACTACACGCCCGGAAGGGTACAAAACGTCATTCGTGATTAAGAACGACGTTTTTACGGCGGTAGAACAATTACATTCTGAGTTGTAGGCGGTGTCATCGCTGCGACACGGTGCGGCGCGCGAGTCTCGCACAGCTTCCAAGAACATTCCGAACTAGCTTGGCTTTCTTCGCCTCTCACTCTACTAGAAAAAAAATGAAAATAGAGATACTCCAACTTTTTATTATGCATATTTGAATAAGGATAGGTTAGAGCAACAGAGCTGCGGTTAAGGCCATTGGAATTGCAACAAGTGGCTGAACTAGGCAACGCCGTTTCCCAGATTTCTTCAAACCATTTCACACGACTTCGGTACTATAATTACACCCTTATCTCTGCGTTGGCGTGTGACGAGAGATCCTAATAGCTCTTGGCTTGCATGCATCTGTGGTATCACGAAACTGGGACAGGACAGACCTGGCGGTATTCGGCAAGCGAGGTTGAAAGCCGAGACAAAAAAGGTCGGGAAAAATATTACTTTCTTATTGTGTATAATGTTGTATCTGGGCCTCCAAGCCCAAAAAAACCTGTCCTGTTAAGCCCCTAATGACTAAACTGGTTAATAAAAGGTACACAGGGGTTTATTATTTTCGCATTAACCCAGACCTCCTCACGCACTAAACTCACGACATTTTGACATCCAAACTCTTACGTAACCTACACTAGTCACGTAATTCCCATAAATCTTACTTGTATCCCAAAAATAAAATGTAAAAACAGTTAAAAAAAGGAAATTAAAGTGAAATTTTAAATACTACCGACGACATTTTGACACTCAAACTCCTATATAACCTACACTAGTCACGTCATTCCCACAAATCTTACTCGTATCCCCAAAATAAAAGAATTTAAAATTTCTTTTAAAAAACAAGAAGTGAAATTGCAGATACTGCCGTTATCAGCAATGCTTGCAAGCACCAGGGCACGCCCCAATGGTGCACAAATCACACACGAGGCAATTTCTCTGTCACAGCGGACCCCCCAAATTACACCTTTCTTTGGTAGATACTTGATCACCACCTGTAAAGATGGCGGCCACCCACAAAAAATAACACAATGAAAAAAATAACAAAAAATATATATTTTTTTCCTTCCCTTTTCCGAATGAAACAACCCAATGAAACTTTAAGGGTTCATAAAGTCTCTAATTTCAGATAATGGCCCAAAAGTGGGACATAAAATCCTATAAACTGACAGACTTTACTTTTCTAATTAGTACCGCATCGCCGGAGGATCTCACGTAATCCAGTCCGATGGCTAATTTTGTTGACTCAAGGAAGAGGCAAAAGAAAGTCGATTCTCCCTCTAAAAATAATCAAACAAAACCACGCATCGTTATATCTGCAAATACGCGACATGAAAGTAGTACAGCACCAACAATGCCCAGCTAACTGTCTCCAACAAGCTCTACTAATAACGACGCGTATTTACTCAATAAATCAACGTAAGAAAACCGAGCTGGAAAAGAACCGATAAGGATTTGCTATGTGGCTATATGTGTCTAGTAGTCCAAGAGAGAGACAAAGAAAACTTAAGCAATTGTTATTTGAACAGCACACATTTTTGGTCTACGGGATGGCCAAAACGGCTGAGAAAAACAGCACCTGTGCAAGCAGACATACAAAGACAGACCAAATCTCTTTTATCGCTCCTACAACAACATCTCCTCTGGGGATTCATTAGGAGGTGATCAGCTTATTCACCCGTTCATAAAACGTTCGAAAAAAGCAATTGAAAACGGCTCTAAGTAAATCCCTACTCTAATACAACACAGCCAGACAGGGCGAGCGAGGGTACAATTTTTTTATTTTTTCAAGTTAAGTGCTACTATTTTTAAGAAAACTCAAAACTGCCAGTTCGACTATACGTGTTTTCTTCCATGCAGTTCACAAGGCTTGTTAAGAGAACTTCGACACCCAAAAGGACACGTGGGACGAAGTTCGCTTGCAAAATTGTCTGGTCAATGGTAAGATAGGACATCCTACAATCCCGGCGCTAATTTGGCCGGCCAAGTTGCACAACTCAATTAACTTGGAAACTCGTGGTTTGCCTTTGACATGCATACAGTAATTCTCTTTTTTGGCGGTTGGGTAAGTAGAAGGCAAAGGACCTTCTCCAACCGAGTTAAACGGTAATTGACGGACGATGGGCCTCTTCCAAGTCGTGTTGCAAGCAAGTTAATCATACCATCAAGAGTCTTATCGCAAATAAACGAAGTAATATATTTTGCTTTCGGCAGAGAATGTGATTAGAAACCTTCTGACGCGTTTAAACAAAAAACAAAAATACAAACAAAGAAAAGAAAAGGGCAAAAAAGAACTTGGCTGTGAACCGCCAGAGCAAGAACAACAAGCAATTGAGCTAAACGGATATCTCCAGGCCTAAAAATCTGCTCGTTGTGAGGCAAGACACATTGCCCCCCTTGTTGTGATTGGTTTCCTCTGGCTGAATGTATGTATCAGCACACCAGCTGTTATTGAAACAAATCCACAGTTTTGCATTCTGTTTCCAATTGGTTCCTTCTCACCAGCCCCAGCATAGAAAACATGACAAACATAAACAGACTCCCTTAGCATGAGTAGAGGACCTAGAAGCGGTACTTTTAACCTGATGATTAGGTGCTTGTGTGCTTCTTCCTTGTCTAGAACCGTTTACGTCTTCTTTGACCTATTGAATTTAGGACAGACGTAGTCTGGATCGTTTGTTTTGTATACTACTTCCCAAAATATACCATGAATAAGACACGTGACTCACTTGACCCAACAATAGACTAATCGTGGCAGAACGAAAACCTTTTTTCTCACCCGTATACTTTCAATATGGGCCACAAGTGAGAAAAATAACTATTAAATAATTATAAATCAGATCTAAACCATTATTGCCGTTCACACTCGCGTATCAGCTATCACACACTTTCGTTTGCGTTGGTATAATTATACACATGACTGGGATTGTCGAACATTATTAAAGCTTCCCATATTTAACATGGATCACCTAACCACCTACGATAATCTATACGATACAAACAATAATATAATATATGTATAAGATAACGCAAGTGCTGTCACTTGAGGTGACGTGATTAACAAGTGTGCATTCTACGTAGCTAAATTGTGCCACTCGAGACCTATAGTTAGCCTCAGCTCAGCTAAGTGGGCTAAAGAGCCTCTGCATAAAGATTATCCACGTAATCCAACAGCTCTCTGGTCTCGTCTGAGCGCAGCATGGATAGAAGAAGGAAAAAGGGGTTAGTCAAACATAGCCAGTTGTTAGTTTTGCACAAAGACTATGTTGCTTGTCACTTACCAAAAGGAAGTGAAGAGATGTTACTTTGTTTGTACAAGAAGTCCATACAAAAGTCTTTGCGCAGCCCCAAAGCGTGCATGTTGCACAAAAAGGCACTAGACAATGGTCAAGATTTAGCTGATGCATCTGTGACCAAAGTAGTCAGCCACAACATAAGGTATACATACCCCAGCACACCAAAAGTGACGTTTTCTCTCCAACCCGCTTCGCCGTTCCGCCCTTTTGCCATGTGCTCTTTTTGAGATTCCTGGACTGTCTGGAAAAACGCTGCATTCCAAAACCGCGTATTCTTGAAAAGCGCTTGGCCCCTCAATTGCATGTATGGATATTGCACGGGACATCCTACGGAATAAAAAATGAAGTACATACAGTCATACACTATAACCGAACCGGATGTATCTCTCATAACGCAAGTGAAAAGCGCATGAACTAATTTACCTGGAGCTCCGGTATCATAACCAAATGTAAAGCACATGTTCATGATGGATTTGGCAGCTGCGAAGTCTTCTGAATCATGGCACTCAAATAAGGCCAGAGCGAAATCCTTAACGAGGCCATAGAACGTTATCTCATTCACATTTTTATACCGGCCGCGTTTGGAGTCAATAAAACGAGCAAAATATGTTCTTCCGGACTCTTCCTATAAAAGACGAACACAAAACGGTTAATGAGTCTTGTTTAAAGCTAAGCCACAATCAAATATTTGTAATATTTGTATAACTTGAATCAGTCTCCCGAAATCCGCTTTTTGCTCTGGCGTCAGGGGAAGCTCTGAGTGGAAAAGAGCTTCAACATAATTCTGCATAAACTGGGCTGTAGAGCTAAGGTTTTCATGGGCGTCAGCTAACTCCTTCCCATTATATGCGTCTGCCGGTCTTTCTGTAACATCACATACGGACAAATCCGTGCTAGCCTGGCCATTTGGAAGTATTTGCAAGTCATCAAAAAGGCACTGTGAAAAGTTGTGTTTACAAGTTTCGGCAGACGCGTTTAATAGGATTTCACTGCTGAAACCAAGCTGATGTTGGTCTTCGGCTGGCTTGCTCAATCCAAAATTTGCTGTCTTGATCTGCGCCAGAGTTTTTTCGAACACGTCACGAACTCCTGAAATGCTAGGACCATTTTTAAGCGAAGCCCAGTCACCCAGTGTATTCTTTAGCATACTGTATATGGGCGATCACTAATAAAATCAATCAATAATTGTGTTATTCTTACTTAATTTCACAACGTTAACTTTCCACGCGTTCAAAACAAACGATAACAAAACTTCGAATAGCCGTTTTGCTAGATGTGGTGGTGAGTAAGAGGCGAACGGCGAACTTATCTAGGGAATTCACTGCCCTCAGGCGGCGAACTTTAATGGCAAAAGGGCGATATAAGGATTATACTTCACCTAACGAATATAACGATACTTTGCAACAATACATTACCAAATTAAGGGGAAAACTTTAAAGCGTCGAATACTAGTGGTAAAGGTGAACTGAAGACTTTTCACTTTAATTACTATTATTTTGAGTTGCGCGTAATTTTAAATGTAAAAATCGACAGTTTTACTTCTAAATTTCCTTTTGAAAAAGAAATTTCTAGCCCTTCTTGTCCGGCCTAAAAGTTTGGGAGTGTTAAATGCATTTGACAGTATTATATAATACGATATACAGTTGGCACTGTGCTGTATAGGCCTTCATTTGGCGTCAGTCTTGGTCACAAATTTGGCAGTTGGTTGGCAACGGATATGGGAACTGATTTTTTTTCAAATACTTTCCTCAATCGTTCAGCACTCGGCCCCCTGATGGCGCCACCTCACAGAATTCGAAAAGAAAATTTCGCGGATCATCTCAAGCTACGCCAATTGGCATTGAAACCAATTGGTGGTTTATTTTTGTGTAATAAGCTCTTCACAATGATGGAAATAAGAAGTTCTAGGTCATCAGATAGTACGCGAATTTCATTGGAAGATAGATAATACTGTAAAAGATAATAGATAATTGTGAATGGCGTTGTTACTATTAGGGTGATGATGGAAAGGAGAAATGCAGAGTGTGGAATGCGACACGATAAAATACGAAACACCGTTTCGAATTTTACCGTTTCGATGCGAACCCGCATCCGAATTCTATCCGCTGTCGAAGCCGGTCGCTGCCGTACAACTGAAAAGGCGGCATTTGCGATTATTCATTGTTCAGTAAACGAGTAGACTTCCATATTTTCACTTGAACATTCAGTTGGAAAGGTTGAGATTTATTCAGGTAAATATAAACTGTAATTCTGTTGTTATCCTAGTTGCTGCAAGTGCATGTATTGTTTTACCAGTGTTTCGTTGAACTTGAACCATGGCTATATAGACGCCGAACAAATTATTTCGTTATCTTTGTAAGTGATTAGTTAACAAGCGGCTTCGTTTAAAATCAGACTGTGGAAACCTAAATGATGAGTGGATGTGGAATATTTCTTTAGTAACTACGTTTTCTTGTTTTTGCTAAATTCTCTTGAAGTCGAGATTATTGGGTTGTCGAACGGCATTTAAGTCAAAGATCAAAATTTAAGACCTCGCATAGGTTAATATTGAAATCGCCCCATCTCTGAATTCTTGCACAACAGTGAAATTTCAACAACGAAATTCCATAACTATGTAACTGGAAATTTCATTGTTTCCGTGCGGTTTCGGTTCCAACACGAAGGAGCTGGGATTTGACTATATAGCCTTGTCGGCGTGCGGTTGTCTGTGAAACTGAGTAATTTAGTTACTGTGAACAAGAAGTGTGGCAAGGACGCATTGGGAATTGACAATCGAAGCAGAACTTCAGAAGTATTCTCTTAGCTTAAACGAATCTCACTTAGTTAATCCAAGTACGAAACAAAGCTTATCTGATTTCATTGTTGGAGTGCTCGTTTGTATTCCATTACCTTATTGAACTAGCGTTAGCCGATTAATTGACTCGCAAATTCTCCTTAGGCTTCTGGAAACGTTACTGAAATCTCGTAGAAATGGGCGTAAATTATGCGGACGACGTCGCAAGTGCCAGCGGTTGGCGGTGGGCTTGGAAAGTTATTGCAAGGTAAAGTTCCATCCTAATTACTTTGGCGTATAAAGTAACAAAAGCTTAATATGAATTTATCGAATTATTTGTACTTCGCATAGGTGGAAGGGAAGTTTGTACCAAGCACTGTGGCTTCCCGTTTTGATTTACTTTACGACGTACATCGGCATTGGCCTTCTTTACAAGTTTGCATTGACAACTTCTCAGCAAGGGTAAGTTTGCATTTACCTTTCATCGGAAGACTAAACCTTACAGTTATTCTACTCTAGTTCGTTCAATAGCTTCGCCCGTTACTGCGATCGCTATGCGAACCAGATGCCTGTGGCATTGATGCTTGGCTTCTTTACGTCCACCGTAATGAATCGATGGTGGGCAGTCTGTAGTTGCATGCCTGGTACGGATGGGGTTATCACTCAAGCTTGCATCACCATTCCTTATTCCGAGGTACGAAATATCATGACGATACCTGTCAGCAAATAACTTATTTATACCACTATGCCAGGACGGGAAAAGCCCAGCCATGGTCCGTACTATCAGCCGATTCACCCTATTAACTTGGGTACTAAATATGCGAATAATTTGTGGAGGTATTCGTAGCCGGTTTCCCACCCTGAAAGCAATCGAAGACGCTGGTAAGAAAGCTTTTTTCATTTAAAGATGTTATCTGTGGCAAAAAGCTCTTGTCTTAAAATTCACTTGATGCTTATTGCCCACTATGTTAAGTCATATTATGTTAAGTCGCTTTTTCCGTCATAAGTCGATGGTAAATCCCTAAAAGACGTCATACTGGACGGTGGAAGATTACGTTTTATAACTAGGCCTATGTATGGCAAGTATGCGGAGGTTTCACTCTTGGCTGACGTCTGCGTATTGCGGGAAAATAGAATTCGCTTGGAGCAGATTTCAATTACTCTTCGCTGCCGTCATCCCTCTTCGTTATTTGTTTTTTGCTCACTTTCGTCCCTCTTATAACGACTGCAAAATCCGTTTGAAACCCATGTTCAAAGCGCTTTTACTGTTTGGGTGAAGTTTTTAGAACATGAGCATGGGAGCTTAGAGGGATCAAGCATGTTCTACTGCTGACAGTCAACTAGGTTGCATCGATCCGTGTCCTTCGTTAGCGCAAAAATCGTATTTTTAAGGGTAGACGACGGGGGAATCTAGGCTATGGAGTGGGATGCCGAGTAAGAACAACGCAAGGCTGTTAGTACCAATAGTCTCAGGGAAGAAAAAAGCTTTGCTTCTTGATAACAGCGGGAAAAGCGTTTGCGTCAATAAAGCCAATATCAAAAAAGACTTGATGAACAACACATTGAGGTTCTGTGAGCGTAAGTCGTCTAGTCAGCTACTGCGCACGTATACCTATAGTATTTGAAATATTTGTCACAATAAAAAATCCGATTTAGTGACAGCGTAAACTGTTAAGCTTATATTTTCACTTACTTTTTAACTTATTAGGATTATTGCTACCCCACGAGACTCCGCTCGTAGAAGACATTGACCCTCAATATCAAAACACAAAACCGTGGCTCCCCCTTAGCTGGTCTACCCTCATTCTTCGGGAAGCAGCCACAGAAGGAAGGATTAGTAGTAATCAAGATGCAGTCAACTTGATAAATGTTGTGGACGGCTTCAGGAACAACTGTAGTACGGTCTTAAAATACTACTTTACCAACATTCCGCTTGTAGCCACTCAGGTAAGCGGAATATTTTTCTAAAAAAGAAAGAAAACAAACAATTAATCCGTGTCTTTTTGATTGTAGTCTGTTACCTTGGTCGTTCATACATTTGGATTGGCTACCTTATTTGGCAAGCAATTTTTCGATGCCAACGCCCCAAATCCTGTGCTGATATTGCAGATGTACGTTCCAATCCTCCCTGTGCTTCAGGTAACAAATAGTCGACGGAAAATCAATAAAACTATAGATGGTTTAATCGTTATGTCTTTGGCTTCTTATAGTACATTGGCTATCTAGGTTGGCTAAAACTAGCCGAGATATTAATTAACCCTTTCGGCGACGACGAGGACGACTTCGATTTGGTTATGTCGTTGGATAAAAATCTCAAAACCAGCGCTTTTATTCTTAAAGTTTTTGAAACGCAAGAAGACTACCCGGCCGGACGCTTACGATCGCCTCAGGTACAAATATTTGGTGTTGAATTACCATGTAGAAACTTTAATTAAACTGGTTGTTCGTCTGTTCAGATTTCCGAAGCGGAAGAGGCGGAAGAAGGCGAAGGAGTGACCGAAGAAACACACTTTCGTGTTTGACTTTCCCCAACCAAGATTACGGAGTCGCATCGGGGAGGAAGTATTCCTAATGTCTGGGCGCTGATAAACCTACTACTTGAAAAATTTGCAATGAATTTGTTTAAGAAATTGAACTGTCGTGAAGAAGCGGAGAACTTTGGTTAAAATGTGCCTGATTACTCTTTGACATTACAATGTTTTGTATGAAAATTGAAAGCTTTAGAACAATATACACAACTTTATTTATAATTTATAACCTGCGTGCAGGCGGGTACGAGAACTATAGAAGATAGCATAACAAAACTATACTGCTTCCCTAGCAACCTGTTGCGGGAACTTGGTGACGTGTTTTTCACCACGCACGCTGAATGTCAAGCAGTGAAATCAGAAAACACGTTTCAGGGCACAAATACAGACAACGGATTATGGATCAATCAGCTGATGGACCGATAGGGAAAAATTATTGTTACCGCACGTTATCTTTTTCAAAGAAAAGTGATTTTAGCGCAGGGATTCAGGCTCAGTCAATCAATAAGTGAAGGTTGTAGGAATTCCAGGTGAAATGGCTGGCCAACATCGAGCTAGTTCCATGCCCTGACGGGTAAGGTACTGTACTGTACCAGTACAACCTTACGGTGTTTACATTGGTAGGAAACGTTACCTGGAAGCAAATACACGTTGCAGCATACGAATTTGGAATGTTGCGGGCTCATGTATAGATCAATACATATATAGCAATAGAAACGAGTAGCATTAGGGAGATTACTTGTCATAGACTGAAGAACACATGATTTGTTCCATTGAATAGAGGTTCCAAAGCGCGCGCATTACGCGCAACAAGTCCGCGCGCATGATTTGCTTGCCCCTAGTGATGTATCCTCTACTTTGTTCAGTTTTCGGATGCTGTTCAGTATCTCTATGTTTTTCATAGAAAACGCAGCTCGTCGTGGTGATCCTGAGGGAAGTCCACGAACTATGAAAGAGAAAAAATAACGAGTTGTGCAGTATTGAAAAGAGTCAGCACCATGGTTCCCGTTAGGTTTATCTTCTAAAGTGAGGAAAAGTGAAAGATGTCTACGACACCGAGATCTGTCCAACGTTCCCTCCGTTTCAGCGGCAATCCAACGCCAACAATTCGTGTGACGTCGCCAATTCCAGACGCCATTGCAGTTATTGACATTTGGGACCCTGAGGTGCTCCAGGAACCCGTCTCTGCTGTCTCTAATAAGAGCTATAGCATACGTTACCATCCCGACAAAGATGAAGCTTCTTCAAATGCTCCCAGCAACAGCCACGGCGTGTCAATAAGTCCAACTACAACTACTCCAGAACCAATTGAAATGCCTCCTCCTGCTGTTGCTACTGTTCCCGCTGCTGTCAATGCTGGGCCTCATGAAGATCCACAATCATTGATGGTTTTGAGCAAGATGCCGGAGATGGAAACGGACTCGGGTAGTTCCGATGAGGACGAAGCTAGTCAGGCAACAACTCTTGCCCGAACGCCGCGCTCGACCATTACAAAGGATGATCCAAACCCCGCGGAATATAAAATCAACCCGGCCAGTCGTAGCGTTTCCATGGATTGCTCTGATTTCCCACCTCCGCTGCCAGTCTCTGATCTAATTACTCCAGCTAATTCCGAGTTAGAACTCCCTTGGCCACCCGTCCCTTGTTGCACCCCCGAAAAAACTTCCGCTTGCTCATCCATCGGGACAACTACGCCTGATTCTATCCCTGATTTCGACGTCCATCCGGATCCAGCTTATTACGGCCAGGAAATGAACACGAGTGCAGGAGAAACTAACTCATCCCAAATAGAAAGAAAAGTTAAGACTTCCGTTTCGGAAAAAGACTTTCGCAGCAATGCGGCCAGTAATGAGGAAGCTTCTTCTCCGCGAAGGCAGTCATGGTCGCACGGTCACGGAGCGCGAGACGAGGGTAATCACAAAACACACTCAGCTCAGGTCACGGACACTATCCATCACCCAAGCACTACTATAAATACTGCAGCCCTACCGGCAACCTGTACGACAGATCCAGTTCAGAGCTTGGACGAGGTCATTCAATCTGACACTGGAATCCACGAAGCATCCGTATATCAAAAGGAAGACAATTGTTTATTCAGTAAGACGAGTATGGGCCATGAGATAAACATAATCGAAAACCCAAGCTGCGCGGAGGAAAATAATGATATTATTCTTGCGGAAAAGAACGAATCCCAAGAGTATGCCCCGCCCATAACCCGTTTGAAAAAGGGCAAGAAGGTTCAATTTGGTCGCTCTTTGAGCTACAGTACCGATGATAACAACGATAAAAGCGAAGCATCATCTTCAACTAGTGCAAAACAGGATTCCAGCAAATACTACTTGGGTCGGCGAGCTTCGAGCTACGATTCTCAGTCGGATCGTACAGCGTATTTGGTCATGAAAACGGATAAGAACTCGCCTCGGGTTTCGTACTGTCAAACCATGGCGGGAAAGTCGGATATTGAAGAAGAAGAAACGGAAGAACAAGTTGCAGAGGAAGCAAGCACAGTAGTAACGCCTTCCCCAAGTATCACCCAAGAACAAGACCCTATTTTGCAGGAAAAAGCTTGCCGTACAAACATATCTAGCTATTGCCATCCCACCACTCCAGAAAAAGAAATCGAAAAAACACAAGTTCCCATCGTCCAGTCTTTGCCGGTACTTATTTCTAGTCCCCTAATCGAAGACGAAAAGGTCCCAAGCACAGCGGAAAAAAGTGAAGACGACGGTAAGTCAGAATTAATGAGGAGAAAAAATCTAATCTTTCCTTGAACCATATACCACACTTAGCAGATAGTCCAAGCGCAATGAACATGGCACACGTGGGAGAGAACGTCGAGCAGTTCAAAAAAGACCCCCAACTTATGGAAATTGCTACGCGATTCGTGGCCGAGGTCGTAGTGAAAGCGAAAGAAGAAGCCGCTCGCAGAGCTAAGGTAAGAGGATTTCGTTTCACTCTGCCCGAATCAATAAGGCAGCATTTGAGTTAGCGAATCTCTAGATTTACTTCCAACTTTGTCAGGATATATTTTCCCAGTACAGACAGTATTTCAAACCTTCAAAGCACAAGTCTATGGGCGTCACGGGTACAATAACTCAGCCTTGTAAGGAACCGGCGTAACAGCAAGCGTTTGAGTACAAAGAATCATTCTAGCAGTTTGCTTGTCAAAAAGCTCAAGAACAAGTTATTTGTTTGCTCAAGCAAAACGAGATCAGAGAAAAGAAGATTTTAATGCTGCTTTTGGTGCAAAAAAGGCTTTCCTCAACCTCCTATTCTCTTTGCTAGACATTTGAAATATCGTTCAAGAATAATGTCCTCCTTATTAATGCTTTGAAGGGGAGCCGAAGCACATAATGAATTTTTCCAAGAGAGTAAGTTAGGCGAGAAAAATAAATAAAGATCTTTTGTTCTATTTACTTCGCTGCAACAACGAAGGTGGAGAAAATGAACTTGGAACTTGAAGGTAAGGTTCCCTTGACAAAAATTGCCCTGTCACTTCAAATAGGTAATCAATGTGTTTGCCTTGTTAGGTGCTACTCACAAGAATCTCCCATGGTATCGCCGAATCCGTGTTGTTATTTTGAGAGCCTTCTCCTGTACGTGTACGGGGTCTGGTCCCGACCTGCAATCCCCCTTATGAACCCCACCCAAACAAAATCTAACCAAAGAATTATCTATATTTTTGTGCCAAAAAAAACCTTGCTCGTATGTAAGTTTCGGCTTCGAAAATCTATCCCTATTTTCCGTTGCCCATTCCCATCATTCATTTTCCCATCCCAGAAAAAAACCCTCGTCAACCAAACCATTTTACCCAAAAAATAGCTCTGGACGTTCCCCTTCCTTTTATTTTATTTTTTATCGGCGTTGAACATTCAATGTGATGTATATCTTCTAGCGTGGTAGCAAATACAATAGCTCCACCGAACAAGATTGGGGGCACTGCTTTCATATGCGTGCACATCGCAAGCAAATTTTAAAGCAAAAAAAAAATAGATAAATAAAACAAAAAAGACATTTGAAAGAGTTGATTTGGATAGGTCCTTTCTTAGTGCCTTTCTACGAAGGATCTACTATATTTCATGGAAGCAAAACGATTAGCCAGGCAATGGCTGATCTTCCGTTGAATTTACCGATTGCCTCTCAAGATTGACGATCCGCTCCTTTTGCAAATGGAACGCAACTTGGTTCACATTTATCACATTAGGAAGGGAAAAAAATTGATGGAAGGGTATTAGTCGTCGACTCTAAAAAAATCAATGAAACAGCTCCAAAATGTGATGTTCTATAAGCCTTTTTGTACTAACGTGGCGAATTCCGAATGATACATAATTCCTTGGCACGATTTGTTTGCCACGCTCCCTCTGATTTACGACTTTAAATGAAGTCTCATCAGGGCAGCTAATGAGAAAAGACAACGCAATGCCTCTTACGCTTTGCGTCTTAAGTTCCCCCCAAATCCAACTAAAATAAGTACACGTCTGGAATTGCAGCGTGATTCCGAACAGATGTTGCGTACACGTACGCTTACGGCGACGGCGACAGTGTTATTATTTTGGTTGCATTCCGATAACACTTTAGAGATTAATTAAGCGTTCCCTCGTCGAGATTTTTCCCCCAGCTGTGAAAAACCCCAGACTTGGTCATTAGCGGGGAATTAGCGCTCTCTCCAATAGAATTCCGGTGTGCCATTCGGAGGTACGGTGAGGATCAATACTTGGGATTAAACTTCGTGTTTACGTGTGGTGTGTTGCGGCACGTATAAAAGGCAAATGAGGGCCATACTTTCCTTCATTACAAGACCATTTCACTTGATAAAACAAACTGTGAAGCATCCGCCTTACTTACCCGCAGCTCGTAAATTTACTTCGCGTATCCAGCATGCAGACTCCTATTTTCATCGCGGGTGCAGTTTTATTCCTGGCAGTACAATGCTCCGGGCGTGCCCTTTCCCCGACAGGTAAGGGTTTTAGTAGTTATTGATTGCCGCGCTAGACTATGCGGACCATCACATGGTGACGCGGAGACTCCCGGTCCTTTCGCCGATGCATAGACAAGGTGGTACCGGGGCTCGGCAATTGTTGATCCGTCTTGTCCCTCCACAGGTTACCCGGCAACTGGTCCTTCAACTCGAAGCGTACGTGGACTTTTAATTATGGCCCCCATGCCCTCGTCTCCTTCCTCGGCTTCGCTTTATATCCCCGTGGTCTTCAACACTCCGGAGCCTCAACCTCAAGACGGTAAAAACACAAACGGTTACTTAATAGTCCAATTTACGCTTAATAAAAATGATAAATAATGAACGTACGTCGTTGATTTTGTCATTTTATCAGCTCCTTTGAACATCAAGAAACGCGGCGTCTTTGACTTCATTCCTGACGCTGGAGCCATTGCTGCCTTCAACGACATGAACAGTAAGAAAATGAAACCCGATAGTACAGTCGAGCTTACCCCTTAATTGCACACCTAATTTAGAGAAGGCAGCTGATAGTTGGATGCCTAAAGCCACTCCAGCTCCGGCGGCTTCGCTCGGTGTTGCTCCAGCTCCTGCTCCAGCTTCTACTCCAGCAGGTAACTCGAAACTGGGCACGTGCTTCATACGGATAAAAAAGATTAACGTAATAACTACGATTAGATGTACCGACAAGTGTTGGTCCAGCAGCAGCATCAGGTACCATGGGCTTCATTCCTGACTCTGCAGCTATCGCTGCCTTTAACGATTTGAACAGCTCATTGAACGGTACGTAGTTTGCCTAAAAAATTAAATTAAAAAATGGCAGCTACCACAAATACACACCGTTTCTTTAGAAGCGACGTTGGGAGCTTGGGTTGCCAAGGCTACGCCTGCTGTCCCAGCAGCAGTTCCATCAGCGGCTCCTGTTCTTCCTGCGGCTCCTTTAACGTTCGGTACGTAGAAATGTAGTCGGCGTTTCTCCAGTTTTTATCTCTACATACGGGGAAGGATTCCCTATTCTCTTTAATATTTAGTTCGAAGCCTTTCCGTACGTTCTTTTACTATTAAGCAAATGCCTATGAGATTGAATTTCAAGGAGTTCAGAAAAGCTCATTTGCTTTTTACCGAACTCTCATGCTTCCCATCGCTTTCATAAAGCACCTCCCAAACTCCATTAACTCTCTCTCGCGCACGAGAAACCCTGTGCTTTTACATTTCCCATTACGTTTTTAATAGGAGATGTGCCCCTGTCTGCTCTGCAAGCCCGACAACTTTTTATGTAGACAAGAGAGGGATATCAACCAATAACCCTTTCTCATCACATCTGTTGCTCGCCTAAGTGCACCTGTTGGTCCGTGAAGCGTATATACCTCGACCGTTTTGCCAAAACCTCTTTCTAAACACTTCTGCCTAGTTTCTGTTCCGTTTTTTGTGTTTTTTCTTTATTTTTAGTTTGCTTGGAAATGTTTTCTCGGAAAAGATGTGCCAAGGTTTTCTGATCAATACACTCGGCTAGTTAGTTATGACGCGTTCGAGAATGCTTTACTTCTATAAGTAACCCGGTACCCTCTTCAGCTCGTGATAAGAAGTCAATTACATGGTCGTTGCCCCATGCCGTGCTGATAAGGCTCTCGAAAACCTTCGGAAAGTGAATACCACTGTTCAGAGATAAAGCCCAACGGCTGGGCGACAAGGATAGCATCATAAAACAAACTTCCTACGCGATTAAAAAATAGTAAATAGTGCCTACGGCTCTTTCCCACACAACCTGCAATTATAGAGTTAATTAAGTTTCTGAAAATACAATATGTTTCCTCCAAAATCGACAAAATACACGCACGTACTGAAAATCTCAAACCAGATTGCGTACAGATTAGAAGAATACATAGAATACATAGAAATAAAAGCAGCCACCGAAATACTCATAACGAAGAATTCTGGAAATAATAACTCTATAATGTTCAGAGGTTTTCCTATTGTACTCAAGTGAATTAAGTGAATTTAAGGTTACGTAAACAAATCCATTATGCATCGACTGTATGGAAACTTGAAATTGGCTCGAACATGTTCCCCAAAATATATAACAGTTTATAGTTGTGCACGATATAATGTATATGAAAAATAACGGCCTAACAGGACCGTAATAAGAACATTGGCACAGGTAACGCAACGATTCAAGAGGAATGCATCAATCACAGAAACGTTAGAAGGCTCGGACACGGACATACTATGAAGCGCTTCACAGCAATGCACGTGGGGAAATCCGCCAAATTTCAAAACAAACCTGAGAGGCAAAACCACCGCGCAGACTAGCTTTTCCCCGACTTGAATCGGGAGTTCCACCCACGAAATGTGCTGCTAAGCCACATAAAAAGCCTCAATGTAATCTGCATATTTCTTCGTAACGAAATGGCGCTTCAATTTCATGGTAGGCCCTGTAACCAAAAAGCAACAACCATGAAACATAATCTCTGGTACTGTTTTTTCTCCCTACCCACCTAGTTCTCCCCCGTTCTGAGATAAATCCGCAGGTAAAATGCTCCATTTCTGCACTCGCTGAGCATTGGACGTGGCTTTGGTGTTGGCCCGATCGATGCCAGCTTGAATGGCTTGGTACAGTGAGGAGTTCTCAACTGCCGTCGCCTGACTAAGATTGTGGGCATTTCCTTGCTGAAGACTTGAACCCGGAGACGTGACAACAACACGCGGAGGCTCAACGATGGCAGATTGCTTCAAATTGCATAAAACATCTTGTACGGTCTCTGCTCCAGGTAAGCCAGCTTGCAGAAACCAATGCTTGGCAATACTATTTAGTGCAGGCAAGGGATCTTGGGTGACTGGATCAATTTCCGTCTAAATAGAAACATAAAACTCCTTTTACCAGATAAGTCGTAACATTAACGATGGCAAGTCAACACAATAAGGATCTGTCTATACCTTAAGAGTGAGTAAAACGGCTAAAAACTTCCTTTTATCTCCGACCACTACGCATTGACTGACGCAGGGCAACTCGGCTCTGATGTTATCCTCGATTAAAACGGGAGCAACGTTCTCGCCGCCGGCTGTGATAATAATCTCCTAATTTCCGTAAAGCAAAAGATCTTAACGTAAACAAACTGTTCCGTAAGTAAGGTCGTTTGCATGTAACAGACCTTCAATCTTCCGGTGATGTAGACAAAGCCGTATTCATCAATATGGCCCACATCTCCTGTAGAGAACCATCCTTCACCATCAATGGCTTCCGCCGTGTGCCGTTCATCATGAACGTAACCCATAAACACATCTCGACCACCCATCAGTATCTAAAATAGTGTAATATCGCATAATATATAGCAATAATATAGCATAATATACTAAATAGCATAATATAGAATACTTTGCACTACACAACTAACCTCCCCGTTGCCATCAGGGTCCGGATTTCTAATTTTGGTACGCAATCCAGGCGCCGTCTTCCCCACGCTCCCCATACGATAATAGTTTTCCACATTTATAGTATGTGGGCCCGTAGATTCGCTCAGGCCATAAGCCTATCATAAATGGTAACAATGAACTGGTAAAAACTTAAAAAAAAAACAACCTACATCCATAATAAGAAGGTTTAGGCTAGCGAAATATTCAGCTACTTCATGAGACAAAGGCGCAGCGCCAGATAGAACATTCCTGGTGCGATCGAAACCTAATGCTTTGCGGACCTTGCTGAAGACCAAAGCTCGGGCAAGGGCGAAACCCAATGGAGTAGACCGTCGCCTGCTTCCATCGACATAAACAACAAAGGAATGTAAATTAGATGTGACAAGATAAGAAAAACTAAACAAGAGAGGAAAAAAGTGGGCAAGGATAGTTTTGTCTGTATAAGTATCTATATACCCTTGCATGCGACGCTTGGCAAGGAGAAGTCCTCGGCCTTTGGCCCATTTAGCAATAACTTTCTTCAGTCCTTTGCTACTCTGACCGACTTCAAGCATTTTCTCGTACATCTTCTCCCAGATGCGTGGAACACCAAGAAAGTGGGTGGGTCGAACTTCACGCAGCGTGTTAATCAAACTGCCCTACAATTAAAAGACGCACGAAGCGCCCAGACCGTTAGACATAACGTATGCGCACACCAAGTTCCCAAAACATAATTAGGAGCAAAGGTTTTGCCTACCTTGAGCGCATCCGAGTTCGCAAAGTACACCACTCCACCGCACGAGAGAGGGATATAAAGTTCGGTTATCTATCCGATCATTAAAGTATCAAGTAAATGGGCTGTTAACGACACAGCAAATTGAAGGCTAATATCTACCTGCGCTGCAACGTGACTCATCGGCAAATAGCTTATAAAAGTATCGCGACCATCCGAACAACCCATATAGGTACTAGCTGCATGCGAGTTCCAGGTTAAATTATCGTGACTTAACATAACGCCCTTGGACAGCCCCGTGGTTCCAGACTAATAAAGCAATCACAGAGAACGTGTCGTTAGTCATTAAGTAATTCGTGCCGCAGTGATTAACAGACTAACAAATTCCCCCCCAAAACGGCTTAAAGGCACAACACCAAAAAAAAAGGTTTCACGAGCAAGGCAAAGAACCTCTATGCATCCGCTTCAATAATATAACGTCCCATTAACCTACCGTGTAAATGATGGTGCAACATTGATTAACGGCGCTGCGTTTGAGCCGGTCTTCCAAAACATGGTCGGCGGTCGCATTACCCAGGTTCAAAAGTTGAGACCACTAGAGAATAATGATGCTTAGCAGGCTATTCTTTATTTGGTGCCGAAGTAAACGACTTACGCTAATGACACCTTCCACTTCCGGCTTGCCAGTGTACTGAACAATGGCTCTTAAGGTGGGAATTTTATCTCGGACTTTCAGGACCTTCTCCAGTTGCTGACGGTTTTCTACCACGATAATACTAGCTTGACTGTCAGCGAAACAATGTAGGCAAGCTTCGGGAGAATTAGTCGTATATACGCCAACAGCGAACCCACTAAAACAAACAAAAAATCCGAAAGTTAAGCTGAGATGAAAAGAAAAGGGCGGCGGATTACCCAGCGTGGATAGCAGCGAGATCAGCAATGAACCATTCAGGCGAATTGAAGCCTAGGATACAAACAGAGCGAAAACGCTCCAAACCCAAACGTATAAAAGCTTTGGCAACCACTTGAACGTCATGCAAGTACTGCTTGTAGGTCCACGTCACCCACTAGAACGGGGAAAAAAAGAAATAAAAATTAAGGAAAATTCACAATCGAAGAAACGAGTCATGGAAACCTGGTTGTTTCGTTTAACGCAAAGCGCAGGGCGGTCCATATGACGCATTACAGCTCGCTGGAACAAGGTTGGAACGGAAATAGGCGGAATGGAGCCCAAGCCCCGCTCATCAATTTTCAATTTAACAGCACCTGAGGGTTCAACAGTAGTCAAAGCATCGGTGGGAATCACTTGATCCGGTCCTAAAAAGGTAAAAGAATCGCTCATTAGAAAATAATTCGAAATTTTTGAAAAATAATTCATGGAATAATTTGAAATATCAGTATAAAAAAAAGAGAGAGAGAAAAAAGTCTTAAAGCAGGTCAAGAAGGATGAAGCTTCTAACCTTTTACATATTCCTTAGGGACGGGCTGCTGCAGTTGCTGCTGCTGGATTCTCATCAAGGCAGGATCAATGACCGGTTTCAGTTGCTCTTGCAATTCCTTAACCAAACTCCCCCTTCTGAAAAGAACACCGCCAATCACGAAATCATGAGACGCTATCGACACTTGTCCGAGGGGAGGGAAACAAAGGGTCCCTTTTCATGTTGGAACTTACGAGACAGAAGAGCGTGTATCTTGATAAGATTCAGTGCGGTCTCGCAACGGAGCAACCATCTCATTGACTTCTGAATTATTACTACTATCACTGGACAACGGATCACGTCCTAATAGCGGCTGCTCTTGTTGCTGCTGGTGATGTTGGTCAGCTCCGGAAACACTGCTTAAACTGGGATCGGAATCCATTGGGTGGGCTGCTACTCGCCTCCCACGTACGGGCGTGCTATGCAAATGTTCCAAGGGACGATGAGATTTAGGCTCCTTGTCTTTCTCCTTGACCTAGTAAAATAAAGCACAAATTGTCACGAGGGTTCCCAGGCGGAATTTTTTTTTCTCTTGACTCAACAAGGAAAAAGAAATTTGTTAACAGTGACACTTCTACGAAGCGTAATCGAATTCCGTAATCATTTTTTTTACAGCTTCAAGGCCACGGTACTTTTACACTGGAACCCTTATGACGCTACAGCACGCCAAATTTTGATTCGTGCAATATAATCAAATTGCATTGTGATAATGCATTTCAAGTTACGAAATGTCACACATTTTAAATAAATCATTTATCAAAATCTTAAGCAGCAGTTAAAGGAGGTTTTGTTATTAAGATATTTTTAGAAAAATAATTTTTAAGAATCCCTTTTTGCTTCTTTTAAGGCTACCGTATACCTTAGCTTATTGATGGGAAACGGTCACAGATGACACTGATGTTTGTTATTGTTTTGGGAAAACCTTGCATAAGAAAGTAAGAAAAGAAATAGATAGCTAATTGCTTGCACGTTTTTTTGCTTCTGAAAGGTACTATTTGTCACCACAGTTTACTGTAGCAGCACAATGTCTCAAATCAAGACGTCAAACTTTCGAAACAAGTTTTGAGATTGATAGCAAGCTAAAACAAAAGTTTTCTTTTATTAGCAGCTAATGCCCAATCAAAGGACAGGTTTTTAGGTAACGTACTTCTCATAGTTTTAAACTTCATTAGCACATTGCTAATTTATTACTCATTGAAAAAAAATATGCATTGGTTGTGCACTACCTGTTAGCAAGCTCAAGATTACTGTCAAAGAATATTTTCACTAAATGCACTGGTTTTCTCAAAAAGGTGTTCCGAGATTCCCCGTGCTAACCACCGATACCGAGCTAAGGTATACGGAAGCCTTAATTTCTCGTTTAAAGTTTACGAAATTACAATGAGAAATAATATGACTTCAGCGCCATCTTTTGACAAAAAATGGTCAACTACTTGCAGTATTCCGTGGCCTTAAGCACTAAACTATGACTTCACTTTCCGGAAAAGATTCCAAGAAACGGGGACTGTCATTTGCACATATTCAAAACATAAACTATTCCAACTCTTACCTGTTCTGTCTCGGGGAACTGTCCGTTCGCGAAAGAGTCCCGTCTGTGAATGACACCTTCTTGGGTTCCGGCAATGTCTGTGGTAGACACGTCAAACTGGAATCCACTGTCTTCAAGGGCTTTGGAAATGCAATCAGAATCTGACTGACTGAAAACTTGCTCACCTTCCTTGGTGCCGGCGACATGTCCCAGAGACCTACCAAGCGTCACATCCGTCCCGTTTTCAGCTAAACAACTCCTGAGGGTATCCCTTGGCGGCAAAGCTGGAGGAAAAGGGGGTGGTGCGGGAAAATCATCTGCTGTTGGTCCATCGTCGTCAGACAACTGTGACACCGTGCTGGACACGGAATGCAGGATGGGTTTCTTGTCCGCGTAAGAGGGATTTCCTATCTCAAACTTGCTCATGACCACCTGAGCCGTACGCAATTCGCTAATGACATTGCCGAAGGCCAGTTTGCGTCGAGGTGTCATCGCCGGGATCTTGGGTGGAGCAGGAGGCATCCCTGGCTCGTAAGGTGTCGGCACGGTTACGTAATAGGCATTCAGAGGATTATTGACGACCACCACGTCCTCTGCGTGATGAGAGACTTGGCCATTGGCATTGACAGCTGAATATCGGGACTTCGGGGGCACAATTTCAACTTGGGTGTCGGCAAGAGATCCTTGACTCTCAATACGGTTCGCGTTGCCGTCAATCTTGACATGATGCACACCGTCAGGAGGAGGATAGGGTACATAGGTAGGGTAAGGGGCGGGTACGCTTATCGAAATGGTATTTCCAGACAAAATGGGCCCGGATTCATCATAGTGCGGAGCGTGGGTACGATACTCGTCTCTGACGTCAACAACTTGACTCATGATGGAGGATTAGGCAGCATACAGAGTGGAATAAACCGGAAGGTAAAAAAAGGAAGCTATAAAAACCTACAAAAGAAAAAAAACAACAATTACATAAGTTAATGCTCCCAAAGTTTACTCCCGAATTGAGCAATCGACATTTTTGGGTTTCTTTACAAGTTCTAAGCTCAGCATGTCGGATTTTTTGTTATTATTTTTTACCAACATCCACAACCATAGTAGACAAAAATATTAATGGCTCATTCAGACCGCTCAGTCATCCAAAAACAACGTGCCAAAGGGCACACTTTTCTTGCTGCAAGGTGCCAAAGCCGGCATGTATCGTAACTTGAGGTACGTGTGAAGAGAAACATTAGCATTTAAGCTCTAACTTGCATCCCAGTCCATACAACAAAAACCCAACGCACGGCAAGCCAAAATCTCGATTCCTTTTCGTTTAACCCAGTCCAAGCAATTGGCTGAAGCGTTTTTTCTGTGCGCTGATCTCCTAGAGATACCAAATCTCGATCCCCCAAGTAAGGGCATAAAAAAACTTGTTAAGAAAATGAAAGAATAGACGAACTTTTTGAATTCGGATACCAGCTGCCTGAACGAACCCCGCATTTTTTTCTAGGACAATAGCGGTCCATATTAGGACGTCAGGCAAAGATTTAGTGCGCTTTTCTTTCCTCTTTGACTTGGCTACCTTCCGTCTTGCCTTTGCCCGGCCTAATGTGATGGAAAAAATAAAGCGAATGAAGGAATGGAAGAATGCAATATAACTTTCAACGCTTCAGCGTACGGTTAAAAAATGCTTTAATAACAGACCCTGTGAAGGCTACAAGAGAGTCTAGGTCATTTAATAGAGCAGATATGATCCCTAAACTTGTATTTTGTGCATGAAGAATAAAGCTTGGAAGTTTTAGTACACAAAGTCTAACCTAAACAATGCATTTTCGAATTACTTGACGAAAAGCGTCCAACCTAAACAATGAATTTTCGAATTACTTGACGAAAACGACCCCTGTTGCCATGCTGACATGTGTATAAGGAAATCAGCTATAGAAAAGAGGGGTCGTCATCAAGTTTTTGTATGCCATTCTACCCTCAATACCTGTGTCAAAACAGGTTTACCTGTTTTTCATTTTTCCTTTGCGGGACCTTCGCCAGTCGAACAAATCTTCCACAACCTTATCAAGTAGTCGGGCAAAACTTGGGCAGCAGTTCTCGACCCCTGACAAACACGATCGACTCTTACTTTCCAAACCGATGGACTACATTTTGGAGTACTTTATTCGTGTTGGGCCCTGGAGTGCGCCACGCCGTTTACTTTGCATAATGGCAAGGTATACAGCGAACAGAAAAACAAACAAAAATAGGAATAAAATCATAAAATCTACCGCATCGAGTAAGACAACATAACTATACGTGTGCCTTGATCCATCACATTCCTGACAGACAAGACAGATGTTCTTTGATTTTCCCTTGTCCAGATTAACAAGTATGCTTGCATTTATGGGCGCTATAGGCTACGATCTAGGACAATCATACACTCAGGCAAACAGTAAAAGAAAGGACACATATGACATTTAAAAAAAAGAGCTAAATCACCCACACCCAAAGTAAAAAAGTGGGCAAAAAGCGAAGCGAAATAAAAAACGATATTTTTATTTTATTTTAATCCAGATCCAAGCTATTATGGCCCGAAGCCAAATTGAGTTCAAAAGCAGAACTTTTGTTTGATCGCTTTATAAGACAACAAAAAAAAAGAAAAAAAGGAGCTTAGCAATGCCTTGCAGCAACATTAACTGTAAACAGAAAGTGCAGGCGAGTCCTGTATATACTTGGCAGAATCAGACCAAGATATCCGATATTGCCCAAAGGATAGGCATTATACCTATACAATACGGAATAAATGAGATCTCCTGTGGTGGCCAACCAGTTAATGTAAACTAAGCCAAACAACTAGAAATGTCCCAAACAACACAAATAACCTGTCACAATTTAACGGATTTTATTTGCTCTACCAAAACGATTCTTTGGACACCTTTGATTTTGTGGCCAATACAAGGTTTTCAGGTAGCCTTCATTGATTCAAGATGACGAGGCAAAAGCCAAAGGGCGTCTTGACGTTATTGCCTACAAACCTTGGGTATATCCCACGCTAAATTCCAGCACCAGAAGCTAACACACTATAGTATACTACAGTAACACATTTGCTGACACACGTGTGATAATTTTTTCTATAAAAAAACACGTTTGCCTGTCCTTCGAAAGTGACTTGGACGCAAGCACAGTGAATTTTTCTGGCAATAACTTGTGCATTTTTAGACTACGTGCTTAACTAAGCACGAGTTCTATTCATGCTACGGTGCTGTAAAAAAAGCAAGTGCTTTCTCTAATTTACGCAATCTAGCTGCAACACACAGGACCTGCAATGTCAACCAGGTAGCTGGACCGTGAACGTAAACGAAAAGCGAAAGCAAACTCCAATAACGGCTAAACGAAAGCTAAACCCTACGTTTTGTATATTTTCTTCTAATATTTTTTTGCATTTTTCTATTTTTTTAAACGATTTTTTCAAATATTTTTTTTACATGACTATTGCTTTAAGGTTCGCTTTACGAAGAAATAACCAAGAGGGACAACTTCAAGTGTATTCCGTGCAATATTCACGGTACGCTATCTCGTTGCATCAAGTCCGAGCATTGCTCCTATATAACCCGCCCATCATTACCAATGCTGATTTGCCTCTCATATGCAAATGTCGTGACGTAAAGTCGAAAGTCTCTGGTCCATGATACTCTGCCCCTCTCTTTCGATTATTAGTTTGCGGTAAGGTTACTTCCAAGCTGGTCTCTTTACCGTCTCAAAGTTTTTTGCCACCTTATTGTTATGCTGACGTGGAAGAACGATTTAAAAAATACAAAAAACTTGACGCAAACTTACGCCTTACGTTGCTATACATAATGAGGTGCCAATGATAGTAATTTGCTTTCCCAAAGAACTTTTTTTCCATTTTTTTTTACGAAAAGCTTTGTTTGGTGGAATGTATAAAAAAGATTCGAAAAAAGTAACACGGGAAAAGGCAAACCCGACAGAGGCACAGGTGGCTTAACCATATTTGAACACGTCCCCCGCATAACCCAACCTGATGGTAATAAACGCAAGGCTATACTTTCTCATTATCACGTCGTCTTTGGAAAATAAAAGTTAGACAGCCACGGTGTTCCGAGCATGTAAGCTAAAGAATCAACGATGCGCAAAGGCAACGCAAATTAGGCTACGCACCCCCATTGCGAGAAAAAAAAATCTACATTTATCTAAATCCCGATCTCATATGGGTTTTACTTCAAACAGGCGGCCAATACGTCTCGAATTGTAACGGGGCTACCTTGCTTCACATTCTAAAAATCTAAATCACCATTAGAAATAATCAAGCATTTCCGATGGTTACTGTGGGTTTTATGCTAGCGGCCGGCCGCAATAAAAAATTACACATGTGCGGTCAAGAAACCAAACTCAACTAGTTTTTTCAGACTCGGATATACGGCTAAAAAAAAGTTCACGTGAAAAGCCCACAAAGCGAAAACTCTTTCCAAAAGTCTAGACCTCCAAAAACAAAAACAAGGCTTTGGTTTGGGATAGCACACCTCTGCATGTCAATGTAAAGTGAAAACGAGTCAGCTGGGTAGAAAAAGAGAGAATTTCGAAGGGCGGACATGATCCTGTCATGATCAAAGTGGATTCAACCTACACTTGGAATTATACAACCGATACACGGTACTGGCACTTGAATTTTAGCTTTTCGAGCGTTTTTGAGGAAGAAAGCGAGCGAAAAAGTGAAAAAACGAGTTCAAGGACCACTTACCTGTTGAAAAAATTCCTTAAATGAAGCGAAACGTGGAAAGTAGGTACTGGTAAACACTTGGGCAGATCAAACTTCACTGGTACCAAACGATTTAAGTTGGTCCACGTCAGCTCGCAACGGATGTTGGAAGACTTCTGTTCTTTTCGGTACGTAGTTATTCTTGGAAGGAACTGAAAGCCCGTGGTCCAACATCCGAGTTGGTCTGGGACTTGCGTGTGTGTGTTGCTGACTGCCGGGGAATACCTACCTCCGTTGAATGGGACGCACAGGTATAGAGAAAAACCGTGCACACAGGTGGCAAAGCTCATGAAGGTAGAATTTGTTGAGTTCTTACCAGGTTGAAAGTTGAAGGCATTCCTCCAGGGTTATCCCATAACATAAAGTTCGGCTGCACATTTCTTCTTATGTTGTCACAGGTTCTGGAAATCGCCCACATAGTGGGTAATACAGCTGCAGTCCAGTAGTGCTTGTTACCTACAACGAAAAGAAATAAAACAGTACAGGAAATTACTACAACACACTTTAATATTTTATTATCTTTAATAACCTGTGATCCTCTACCCGCATCTCGATGTAATTGAATACAAAACGTAACAAGACCAAAAGCTTGTTAGTGCGATGTAATTTTTTTGCCACGGCTCACGCAAGCTACTCTTAACTCAATAAAAGTAGCAAAAAGGACCCTAGAGGGTAGAATATAATACAAAATTAAAAATGGCGGAACGTTATAGACGAATTAAAGACATCTCTTTATCAGCTTTTCAAACCATTCCGTATTTCAAATTACTGGTTCATTACGTTCAGACCATTGTGGTTCTAACAACTATACCTATAGGTGACGTAATGGGTAACATGCAATCCGTAGCTAAAATGTAGGTAATAAATTAACCCTTAATGCTCGCATAAAGTATACCTGTGTACTTGGTGGGGCTGCTGGAGCTCGCGAGGAGCGTGACAAAATTGAGGTAACGCTTTTGTCTCATAACATTCCTTTTATCATGCAATGTGAGCGGATGCATTTGTCACGTGAAATAAGCTAAAGCGAAGGATAATATTCGTGTGCTTGAATGAGTAAAGCTCGTTAGAAAATGCACTTGAATGTGTTTGTGGTCTAAAAGATTCATTTCGCTGGCGAATTTGGAGGATTTACTTAGGCTACCGTAATTTTATTCTAGAGATAAGTGTAGAGATATTATAGTGGGGGCTTCAATTCTTCGAAAGAAAAAAGAGTTCTTTCAGTAAACCTTCACTGGAGAAAGTTCAATGTCCACACCCTGACTATTAATATGTAAAATCACGGGGGCTTTGTATATACCGCGCGTATAGCTAGCTCAAGGGGGAGATCCCGAAAACTTTTGAGGGAGCTCGGGATGCTCATGGAATACAAATTTGCAAATTGAGAATTGATTGATGATGTTGGACTTCCGTAAAACGAATTTGCACAGTACACAAAAAAGACCTTACACCAAGCAGAATATTTATAATAACATATGACAAAAAGGTATGACTAAAACAGGCGTTGTTATTGTGCAATTTGAATGCCGTATGTATAATAAAACGTGACACGATTTCGCCTAATGGACGACGAATGGAATGAATGAAACTAGCATGATATATAAATATACTTTCTTTGCTGTGCGAATTTGCCTTTTTACACTCGACTTGTCCAAACGGTGCTATATTCTTAAATGCACTTTCCTGTGTTTTTTTTTTTAAAAGATGTTTTTTAGATCATAAGACAAAACTCAACAGAGACACTAAAGAAATAGTTGGAAGGAAGCATCATAGAAAACTAGGTTTAGACTATGAAATTAATTATTGAATGATTTTTTTACCCGTATTGTTATTGCATCGAAAAGTTTTCTCCATGGCCACCGACACGTTTTCTGAATTGCGTCTTTCCAAGAAAACGAAAATATTGGATTATTGATGAAATACTGCCAAGGGCGCCATCTACTAGGAAAATGTGATATACTAATAGAAATAACTTGTCTGATACATTATATGGTGGCAGCACAAGTCTCAAAGAGTTTGGAATTCGGATACTTTCATAAATCCTTAAACCCACGAGTAATCGAAACTCGTGATATTCTCACTACTATTCTTTTTGATTTTATCAAACCTTCAACAGTAAACGTCATTAAATCCACACAGGAATTTTTATATAAGGAAAGTCTACTACGGTCATCTCCTTTGTTCACGGAGGTTACAGAAATAAATCCGTCGTTAAGAAAAGCTTTTGACCCTAATGTCTCTCGTATTGGAATCGAGTCTTTCGATGGTTTCCGAGCAAATAAAATAGTAAAATACGGAGTCAGTGGCAAGCCTACTCCAATATTTTTTATCGATTAAACTAAGCAAGAAAGCTTTCTAAACCTCACAAAACATTCCGTGGATCCTAAACAAATAAAGTCTCGGTCATTAATCTACCATAAAGGGAATAAATCGCTCAGGAGGACTTAGAATGTGAATGCAAAAATCCATTATCGAGATCAATGAGAGAAACAGCAACAAAACTTTGCACGAGTGTCAAGAGCACACTACAGAGTTTTCTATGAAGGTATTGCATGCCAATAGTTGGAGCGTGGGGCACTTTAGGAGCCAGATATGCAAAGAAAGAAACTTAAATATTGCCCAATAAAAAGAGAGAAGCTTTTTACAAACAAGATACTGTCCCTTTTCGGATTTCTTCACACAAGCGGTTGCGGCAGCACGGGAAAGCCTAGCTGTTCGTGTCAAACTGCGGTAGGCCTGTAATTTGCTTCACGCTTTTGGCTTGGGACGTTTAACATCGTCTACAGTAACATGGCAAGATTAAACGGAACGATAGCAGTAAAGAGTGGCCGAAAGACACGAGCGACTTGACGGCTGGTATACTTTACTAGCCTGAAAGCTCATTAATTACCAAGTCCGATCACGTGAAAACGTTGCATGTAAAAAGTTGCAATTTACAAGTATCAATAAAACAGTCGCTTTCCAAGAAGCATGCAGGAAGCAAACCTCATTACGCTTTAGTGAAAGCCGTGCAACGGGAGTAGTGAGTCAAAGGGTTAGAAGACTCGAAAACACCTCATTTAACACCGAACCAAAGAGGCTTGTGGATATTTTTCTGGTTTCCGTGAGAGCACCGCGGGAGTAAAAGAGGAAGCTTCGCAAGGGAAGTGAAAAGAAAATGCTTATGGTTATGGTGAGAAAACATGGACAGGAAAAGTGATGACGGAAACATTCGCCTCCAAACCTCCACATCAGCAAATAAATTGGTAACAAACAGACAAAAAATGATGACGTACCGTAATAATAACCATATACTTATACATATTGCTTGCAGACACTCTCACCCCTTATACGCTTTGTATATGTAGGTCTCCTACATATATCGGCAAGCTTTTCTTGTAAGTAAGACGCTTTGCCTAAAAGGAATGCTCAAATATCAACAAAACCTGATACGGTTTTATACTTTCCTAGATTTCCGGCAAATATATTTGAGGACCCTTGTACAACTGTCGTCGAGAGGGTGTGTATAAGAGGGCTTTATAGTTTATTCAGCTCCATGGTTTATTCCATCACTGTGCTAGGCTCCCGGGGTTCGCCCGGATGCGTCGATTCGGGAATTCTGCGAGTCCGCAAAACAGCTGACGAAGCCTAACATATATCGTGCTTCGATTTCTGGCCACAAAATAAATTCAAAATATTATCTTCAAGTTTCAATAGCTTCAGAGCAAATCCCAAGATTTCATGTTAACCAATTACTGGCCAACTGAAATACAGTTGACATTCTATTCCTCGAGCCTTACAGAGTACTTTGGTGGTTTCCATTTTTAAGTGGTCTGACAGGAATGATGGAGAACGTGCCAATATGTAGAACAAAAGAAAGTAAGATTGAAAGACGAAAAGGTTGAAAGATTACTTTGGTTCCTCCTGTCGGTGGGTTGTCAGGACCTACAAGTTACGCCTGGGCAATCTCAATCAGTTTCTTGATATGTTATGCGAGAATGAGCAAGCCAAAGTTCCTCCCTGTCATTTGCCAGAAACTCGATTAGAATGCAAATTTTCGCCAACCTTTAGCTTTACCTTTAGCTTAGAGGTGAGAGTGAGACTCATCCCTCACCAGACCCATTGATTTACAAGGCTTGGACTCGCCATTTGTCATGTGAAAGAGGCATGGGGACATGAAGAGGCTCGCCACGGAAGTGCACTTGACATTTTTTCCCACAGACACTTGAAGTCAAAACGAATGTTACTTACGATTTCAGAAGTTGCGTCCAGACCTACTACCTATATATCTCCAACCAAACGGGCCTTTCAGCTCGACTGGTAAAGTATATGCTTCATACTAATAAGAAACTAATATTTATTATTTCTTACTAATAAGAAACTAATATTTTTTCAACCCAAGCATGTTACAGTGAGGATGGAAGTGACGGTCAATTTTCTTATTTCACATTGTTTTAAAATATTGATGGCACAATTTTTTTTTCAACGCCCAAAAAGAGGCTATGGACTTTTGTTTCCACTTCCATGAGTCGTTATGTTCTACCTTTGAATTTTGGGGGAAGAATGGGTTATGTGTGAAGCAGAAAGGTGTGGGCGTGGCACTGGTTTCTGGACAGGCTGTCATTAGAGGTTGCAACTTATGGAAGCTGTGTTCTCTTGGCTGGAGCTTTATGAAACATTCATCGAGGGCTCCGATCAAGGCGCCAGCCAAGCTGTTATATGAGCCCGCGTATGCAAATGACGAGACGTCTTCGGCAGTCCGTCCCGTTTCATCTCTTTCGGTAAAGAAAAGGCTGGGAAGATTTAGAGGAAATATAACCAGAACATAGCAAAGTTCATAAAGCCATAACGCTTTCATTTCAGCCCGAGACAGCTTCAGAGGCAGGTCCCGCAACTGCAACCAGGAGGCTCTATAGCTTTTAACAGCAGGGTGATAGGGTTAAGCTTCTGCTGCTGCTGGAGATACGAGATAAATGTTCTATCGTTAGAATATAAATCTCGCATGGCCAGTACAGAGACTCTCTGAAGACTGAAATCGACAATTGGAGAAGAAACCAGATCCCTAATTAAATGAGGCAGTCTACCAGATAAGATCAAGCCTGGTGAGAAGCAAATATAAGCTATGTTCCGGTAAATATAAGCTTATGCTGGTAAACACTTCAAATTTGACCAGATTTTTTCCAAATTCTGCCTTTATTCATAAAATTTAAACTACATAGCATGTGAACCGGGCATTGCTACGATTTCAAACACTTGAAGACTTCGCAGTGAGGATTTGGGCAGAACGAGGAGATTCCACAGGACACGCTGAATTCTTTGGCGTGGCTCCTCCATTTTTATTTCTCATCCCACAACCTCAACATTTACGCCTAAGATACGCTCATGTTTACCTAATGACCCCCCAAAAAGAAATGACCACCCCTCTAGTAAAAGTTTGTAGCGTAAACAACGATAGCTCGCTTTGGGTCCTTTGTTATTCAGAAGTTGCCTCTATATATTCAAATCCCACCTTTAGCACTACCTCTTACTTAAATACCGAGGAGTGCAAGGTAAAGCCGCCAGCAGGTTATACGTATACTATATAGCTCTTAAAAGAAGTAAAATAAACTAAATGGGGGAATGCTTATAGAGCGTAAAACTGTTCATGTAACCAGTTCTCTATAGGCCCTTTACTGAAGCTTTTTCATAAGACCTCAGATTTCCAAATCAAGCTTTGCGGAGTTTTATTTCTCAGGGAACATAGGTCTGCTTACCTTCTGTGAAACCTTTCCCATATCCCAAGTTTCAAGCTGACGCCCTATTTTTAATGTCTATTTAGTGTGCTAATCAAAGATTACGTCCAGCATAATAACTATACATGCACCTCTGCAACAATCTCACTCGGGAAAAAGTCTTTTCCCTTCTTTTGTTTCCGTCTCTTTTATTTCATTTTTGTTTTCTTTTTATTGGCTTTTTAGTCTAGTTTGACCGACATTTCTCCTGGACGGCATGAAATTTTTCCCAAAGGAGTGAAAGGAATGACAATTTATTTCCGGCATCTTTAAACGAAGGTTTCAACTACGTTTGGCCCAGGCATTTATTTCCGGACCTCGCCTCGTTTTTCATGTTGGCTTGAAATGTCCCAATCGATTGCGCGGGCTTTTGCGGTTCGTCGATGCAGCCCTACAACTCCAAACTCACCCAAAATCCTAACGTTTGCATTTACGGGAGGGGATGGCGAAGTGAAGTTCTCATTTTATCTTTTCTTTTTTATACAAAAAAAAGCCTATATACATTTTACCCCCCTCCCAAATATCCACTCCACTTGGTTTTATACACGACACTACAGCAGTTTGTGGGGAATCCGACTAGCCCCAAAAGACGGACTTCCGTGCTTCCGCGCGAGGAGTTGGTATAGCGAGTAAAGTTGTTTGGCTATTACATCTTCACAAGCAAATTTATGTATATAACTGAGACATAAAAAAAAATATAAAACTACTGGTACATCAACCAATTTAATGTTCTCTACTTTTTCTAAAGAAAATGTTTGCTCCTTTCCCCTTTTCTTCGGACGACGAACACAAACTACAGCAAATGGACACGTCACACCGTCCTAAATTAACGTGTTTAATAATTAATGGAGAGTTGCAGTCCCCTTTTTCCCAGTCTCATAACGTATTTAAAAAAGAAAAAATGCTTCCATCCTTCGGTTTCCGGAGGTTCAAATTTTGCAATATGAAACTCACAAAAACTTGTTTTTTTCTCTATTCATGGTCTTGAAATGTCGAGATTTCAGACTCAGACGCTGCCTTGTTACGGTCCATTGAGCGGGAAAGCTATATGGAAAGCAAAATGGACGGGCTGACGGCAACAGGGCACATCGTTGTTTATTTTTATTTGTTTATTCTTTCGCAGTTTCATTCCGACTTGGAAATCTCTAGCAAATCGAGCCGAGAAAAATCCACTTTTTTCAAACACCATTTTATGGGCGCTGCACCAAAAAACCGTTTGCGAAGGCTTTCATCCGCAAAACTTTTTGACAAATGAGCTCTAGTGAAGCCGCAAAAAGCTTACTACAGCTTCGACATTGGAGCCCTCAACTTAAAAGCACCCTCCCCCCCCAACCAAGTCTTTGCATAGAATAGCTGGCATTTCTAGAAGGATAATTTTTTTATGCATGACTAATTAGCTGCATTTACATTTGCATGGCTGCACAAGCAAAATGAGTCTTTCAGGTGTTTTTCCGTTTTTCCTATGCAGTCCCGAACAGCGGGTAAATAAACACTGGGAAAAAGTGGGAATGCGTTCCCTTTTACCAAGTGGCTCAAATCTCCTTATTGTATCGACGAGTTTGATAAAAAAAATAAATAAAAAATAAGAAATTGTAAGAATTCTAGGACCGCTACACCTTTGCCTTCTATACTCACAAATTAGGCTCACTTAAGGCTCCCGTATACCTTAGCTTATTGATGCGAAACAGTCACAGATGGCACTCATGTTTGTTATTGTTTTGCGAAAGCTTTGCGTACGAAAGTAAGAAAAGAAATAGACAGCTTATTGCCGGCACAGTTTCTACGCTTGTGTTGCTTCTGCAAGTACAATTTGTCACCACAGTTTGCTGTGGCAGCACAATGTCCCAAATCAAGTCAAACTTTCGGAACAAGATTTCTCAAAAACGGCTGGTCAGATGTGAAAGCAAACTAAAAAAAGTTTTGTTTTATTAGCAGCTGGTGCACAATCAAAGGACATATGTTTAGGTAACGTGTTTCTCATAGTTGCAAATTTCATTTGCATATTGCTAATTTATTACTCACTCGAAACAATTGTGCATTGGCTGTGCACTACCTGTTAGTTAGCTCAAGAATACTGTCAAAGAATGTTTTCATTAAATATAGTGATTTTCTCGAAAAGTTGTTCCGAAATTCCCCATGCTAACCGCCTATACCGAGCTAAAGTATACCGGAGCCTTAATCGAAGGATACGAACTGGATCAAATCTCCTTATTGTATTGACAATTTGTGTAAGAAAAATTAATAATAAAAAAATGAAGAAATTGTAAGAATTCTAGAACCTAGACACCTTTGCCTTGCCTGCTATAGTCACAAATTAGGCTCACTTAAGGGAAGGAAGCAGACTAGCTCATGTTAGGTTTCTTATGCTCTAATCCAGTTTGACGCGTTAGCGAAGTTGATGGGGAAACCAAACGTTTGTTTATCACCAGGCGTCAAGTCATAATAATTGAATTGGGCGATAAGCAGTATTGGGGGTAGTGTGCCAGTATACAAGACTTCGCGGTGACGTAAATGGGTACTTCATAACTCCTCCAATAAATCCAATAAGGGTTTGTCCGCCTTACACGAGGGGTATGAAAACACAAACGCGATCCAAAAGACTTTGACTTTAATTCCTTTTTTTTCCTTCTTTCCTTTTCGATTTTGGATTACGACAACGCAAAATAAGATGATATCTCCACAGAAACAACAATCCAATTGGTCGCTTGCCGTTGTAGTTGTAGCTCAGTTCTCCAAGCACGAACAAATCTACTTTAGACGCCACAACGACGCCGAGCGTCTTTCTCGACTTCCGTCCGCTAGCTCTTTTACACTCGAACTCCTTTAACTTTTTATTCTGCCTGTACTCTCCCATTCGAAAAAAAACAGTCGTGGATAAACCTTCCAGGAACAAAAATTTTACTGCATTATACTATTCTGGCGGCCTGGCGGGGCAAAGGTTTCCTATACACTTTTTTTTAGTTTAGTTCTGGGTTTCCATCTGCTTTTATGACTAACCGGAGCGTGCTAGGCATTATTCTACTCTGCTATTTGGATACACGGAGAATCTATCGATCTTCTATGGGAAAGGTTAATACTGTCGACGTTCCACCGTGAGACGCTGAGAATGCCACATTGCTGTCTATATCGTGTCTATAAGGGAAGTCCTCGGCAGTGAAAGACTTGCTCGAGCAGTAAATCGACTTCGATATCGCCCATAATTCTATTCCTCCCCAAAGTCAAAGTACCAAGGGCGCATATTCAGTGTTCGGTATTGCTCTCGCTCCTTTTAGGACCATTTTTCTCTCTTTTCTCTCTGCTATAGTGTGTATGCACCCTCTTTTCGCGTGTTGGTGGCTTTTACAGAACACATTGAAGCAGGTCAAAACAACCTGGTTCATTGATTTCTTATGAATCTTCCTGTTGGCACGGGGCAGCATATATAGGGCCCAAAACATAGTAAAAGAGCCAAGTCAGGAGTTGAAGTAAAGGCAAAGTTAAGCGGAAGAAGCAGACAAGACTTTTGGTTGCTTTTGGTTCCCTTTGGTCCCGTCCGAAACCATCTCCTTACGCCGTATTATACGTGGCAGCGCTGCAAAAAGGGGTGCTCACTTGTCAAGGGGGTCGCGGTGAGGTCAGAAAGGAGATTCCTTCGTTTCCGGCAGGATGGATGGGGCTTGTCCATGAGAGAGGGTCTTCCTGCTCCATTGGACGTCCACGACGGCGACAACGCCTCGGAGTTGCTTGGCTGGTGTAACCTCGTTGCCATAGAAACCTTGGCAACAGAGCCCACTTGGGTTCCTGGCGACAAAAAAACGCGGGGAGCTTGAACAGGGAACATCACCTAAACTTCTTGGCTCCTGCCCAATACGCTATGCAATATCGGATGGAGGATCGGATTTTTCTTCTTACTTCGTGAGCTCACTTTGGCAGATTAATTGTCTTCCTCCTTTATCCCCTCTTTCTCTCCCTTCATTAACAAGGTTTTTGTCTACTTGCCAGGAGTGAAAAAAACAAAAAATAACAGTTGATACCCCGCAAGCGAATGTTATGTTACACCAAGCGTCAAATGCCTCTCGAAAGCGAGAAGCTACTCGTGTAGCAAAAATTACGAGGACGACTCGACAATAGGACTATGGTGTACCCGACTTCAGAACCACAAGCCCCTAACCTAACCTAGCCTAGTCCTTAAGTCGATTTCGGTCGTCCTTAAGCAGGGGGTTCGCAACTCGTGTTTAACTTCGTATACCCTGACCACTCATTTAAAAATGTTTGAACTTTTTAGCACCTAAAACTTTTTTTTGTAGCTTTTTAACTGAATAGTTTAACTAAGTTTACCATTTTAACCCTTACAACTGTGTTTAACCCTAAGTTGAACAGTTTTAACACTAAGTTTAACCCTAAGCTTTCCTTTGGTTTAAAAAAAAGTTTAACCCTCGTACACCTACCAACGGAGTTACGAACCCCTTGTCCTTAAGTCGGGTTTGTAGGCCTTAAGTCGGTGTCCGTAGTCCTTAAGCCGGGTACACCGTAGTCCTATTGTCGAGTCGTCCTTGTGTCGCGCAGCCAAAAAACGGACGGCAAAAGCACGACCCTAGTCCTATTTGGCTTCCACTCACACTCACGCACGTGCCACGCACCTCATTATAGGTTTTCGTCCGATGAAACTCGTTACGTCAAACACAGAAATTAAGAGTTCCTCGCTAACACGGCAGACTTGTGTCACTCACGGCATAACTAGCTTAGAGAAAACGAGAAGAGGTAAAAAAAGCGAAGAGATTTAAAAAAGCGAAAAAAAGTCTTCCATTTCAAGTCTGTCTTCCATGATTCCGTGCACATGACCTCGAAGATGTTTTTTTAAAAAAACTTTTCTTAATTGATCTTTGACATTTTAATTAATTTGCAACCGCGAGGGTTGGAGCTCCGACAGGGCATGCCGCAGACATACCTATAAAAACCTCGATAGAAACGATAGAAACAACCCAACATATGTGTGGTGATTGCGATGGACATGATAATGGCTAAGGAAAATGAGCAGTTAACCCCCCTCTTCCCAAAAAAACCAAGAAACCTGTGGGTATTTTTTATGGTTCACGAAGTCTCAGCTATAAGTCGTCCACTGGCTAACAAGATAGTTCCTGGGCTCATCCTTATCCTTTCGCACTCGTAGGAAAAACCATATAAGAATAGACAAAATCCATAAGTTGCCACAGCCCTCTACAGTTATGTCTTCATCACGTGGCTCGAACCCACCGATTTTTTTTTTGTTTGTTAATAAGGCTTTTCTCTGGCACGCGGACCTTCTATTTAGGAATACAGGGTCTATCCATCTATTCTTGCTCGTAAATCGGCATCGAGCTTCAAGTTGCAGGCCTTCGCCTCTTCCAGAAAAATCCAGGAAGGCCTATATAATAACATGGCCCATACCACACACATCAGAAATCAGCACCACAGGGGAAACAAAAAGCCCTTCTAAGCGCTTTATCTCTGAAGCCCAACTCACGACAAGACAGGCAGGCACGTTTCTCGCTGCTTTTGTTTAGACCCAATATTAATCAATAAAGCATCTTCTCGACAGGCCATATTAATTGGCCTATTATTGAGTTGAAGGCTTCTCACGGAAGGTTATACAAATCGTAGCAATTTTCTCTTTATTTCTCTCTCGAGTAAATTAGAACCCCCAAAACTGTAGCCCTAAAGCTCTGTAAAGGACAGAATATACCATTTGGGTTAAAGGGATCGATTTGACGAGCACTTCTCGACGAAATGCGCTCGATTTACGGACGGCATCGTAAGACAACTTCCCCGTCCCCTCTCCTTCATATCCTTCATATATTCCCTCAATACCGCCCCAAAACTCGGCATGGGATGAATAGCAATCAATCACTTACGTATCAATGTCTAGGCGAGGTGAATCCTGGACTTTTCACTGGCTTTTCGGTAGGCGAAGTTTGGTCAACAATATTCTTTCAAAGACACAAAACACACTTGTCGTTTGCATCTAATACATTGCAACAAGTCCGTACTGATCAAATAAAGAAATAGTCTAAAACCCCTTAAAAATAGTCTAGAACCACTTAAGAAATATTCAAAAAATGAATTTAGAAATATTCAAAAAATTAGTTAAAAAATAGTCTAAAATAAATGTCTGAAATTATACTTTGAGCTTTTGAAAGCATAAGAAATAATCTAAAAAATAGTCTAAAACTACTCTGAACTTTCGAAAGTACTTTGAACTAGGAGTGTGGCTTCTTGTCGCGTAAACCTTTTGGCACGCTGGTGTTACAAAACCGCTTAGAATTGTAAGTTGGCCCGTTCGGGTAATCCTCTCAGTAGTTGCACTGCGGTTTGCATGAGTTGAAGAAGCGTCTTCCCTAAAAATAGATATAAAAAAATGCACCGCCTGCCATTGCTCTACGGGCTATCTCGGAATTCCAAAGAGAAGCACCCGGTCAAGTGCTCTTCACCTTTCGGGCTTCACTGTAAAAGAAATACTTCCACACATACTTGACACGGAATTGTCTCGGCCCCTTGTGCGTCCCCCTCATAGGTACACGCGTTAGCGACTCATAACAGTAATTCATTGGAACCTTCGCATCCATTACATCACTAACTTCCTTGCAGACGCCTTTTGCCTTTAACACATAAGATATACGCCGGGCCCCCCATTTGCATGAACATGCGGCCCAATTACTAGGCAAATTAGCCTGGGACCAGCATGTCGAAGAGAGACTATCCTCACCACACCCTTTTCGCCTTTTTAGCGCAACTTCAAACCATCCCAATTAACTAATCCTGGTTCTATACGTGACAACAATCGTCCCTGCCCAAACTCCCCTGAATTATCTTCATCGTCACCGGGGCGGCCTTCGACTAATGCTGCAAAGAGACGAAGACAATGGCGATAGTGACAAGCGTTTTACTCCAGATTTATTGCGACCCAGGCTAGCAAATCCCATTCTTGGGAACGCGGCAATGACCACCGCTATACGTTTCATGGGGGGTTTTCACGATTCCACGAGCCCCCATAGCAATCCAGGCAATTTTTCTCTCTCTTTCCCTACTCTCTCTGGCTCTCTCGTATTCCACACAGCGCCAACGCCTTTAAAGACCTTTCGGAGATGGATTGAGTGTTTGTAGTATACGGTGGTCAACATCTTGAGCGCTCGCGGTCATCGTTTGCCTGCTGGGATTGGCTTAATCCCTGTTTCCAATTACCGGAGATCTTTCGCTATTCTTGTGGATGGGGCGAAAGAAACGGAAAAGAAAAAAAGCAGAAAAAGTGCGGCATCGATATGCACGGATAATGTCATTCCGATGATATTACGAGGTCCATCGCTGTTCTCTGCTGTGCATACTGCTTGACGGGCAGAGTGGGCTCTGCTCAGCCAGTTCGCAGTTGTAAATGTACTGTACAAGAGGAATCCTCCCTCCTTTCTCCCCAGACAAAGTCGAAGGCGCAGGGCTTGGAGCACGAATACACAATTTGTCAGTCTGATTCTTTGGCTTTCATGGGAGGGAATCCGCGTCTACGTAAGTCAACCTAAGTCTTACAATTACCATATATTAGCTTTCACGCCCATGCTCTTTTCCGCATGCCAACCTCCATATAGTCGTTTCTCTGGCTCGAGTACCATCTACTGTATGCTACTACTTACATGTCTGCCCTTCTCCTTCTTCGTGTCCAATTTACGATGAGAAATTCAGTCAAGACACTTGCATAATTAAAACCGACACTAGTTTTCTGCAGGCTTTATGTGGCACGTGGTAAAACCTGCGGACTCTTTGACCTCTACGTTTGTTAAAGAATTCATGAAACGTTCAGGCGTATCAAGCGCTGGTGCGGGGGAACTGGGAAGATTCGAACGATTTGAATCTGCCGCCAAACCCCGGGTACGTCAGGTCATCACTGGCGTATAACAGATGTGTTTGGAGCGTTGTGGGGGTGCAAAGGAAAGCCAAAGAGCCGAAAATGAAACCCGCCGGCTTGGGAGTTGCCCGGCGGATGATGATGAAAATGATCTGAAAAGGTCTTACCTGTTAGCCACATCGTGGCGGCGTCTTCTTGCTTATTGCATATTGCCGGGTGGGGTCCGCCTGACAGACTGCTTACACATCAAGGATTAATGGCACATCCATGTATTGGGATGCTGCTACAAACCTCTAGAACGCAACAGCGGCATGTAGCAGGGATTCCATGCGTCTATTCCACGTTTGCTCTCAATTACTGCATGCAGGAAGTTACAGACCTTGGTTCATCCGCTGTTTTCCCTGTCAACGCAACAAAACATCATCACTTTTGGAACCTGAAAATGCAGGTTTAATCAAGGATTTCAGCGCTAAAATATGCATAACCTCCTGCATAGAGTCGAAAATCAACTAAGAATTCCCAACTTTCAATTTACAACGTAAGCGAATTATACCTTATTGACCAGAATGACTGGATATTTTTTGGGTACCTACGATCTACCCCCTAACTTTATAATCTCTCAAAGAAATTACGAGACTCAGCCACGGCGGCAGGTGAAACACTTCCTATCTAAGAGAAAAACTGAAAACAAGAGAGTCGTGGGTACAAGGCATCCAATCAACTGCTTTGGTCCTTTTAGACGAGCTAAAAGTTCGTGAACTTGGCTGCTCCCGCACACTTTAAGGGGGAAGAGTAGAGTTTGAGTATTGGCTTGCCCTCAACTCTAGGGACATAACAAAATTAATGAGCGCAGCACCCTGTATCAGAATGTATGCATCATGCACATCAGTTGTGTTGTGTTTGAACAAGAAAACTGTATAAATCTCCGCTCTTTAATTCAGCAGCAATGACAATCTCATTCATAACAAAAAGGAGGGCTGAAAAAAAATGAATTTTGTAATTATACTACAGTTTTTATTGCATACTTTGCATTTGAAATATATGAAATATATAGTTCCCTTTAGGAGAAACTTGAGACTTGAGAGGAATCCCAATTCGGTGGAAAGAAAAGAATTCGAAACGGAAGTGAATAAAAACTAAAGCATCACCCGTGTAAAATCTGCATTTATGGAGGCCCGTGTATTTTGTTAAAATAAAGTCGGAGGTAGCCTGGTCTCTCCCAGTTCGTAAATATATGTGCGCCCAGCAAAAAGGAAGGGGAAAAAACATTTCTCAGGGAAAATTAAATGACAAGCTTGGCTTAAGGTCGTTTACCAAGGACTCTCGCGCCAACCAAGTTACACGAAGTATATTCTTTTAGGACTCGGGCCAAAAGAAAAGAAACTGTTTCGCGCTCCTCTTCTTCTGCGCAATAACGCTTCCATGGTCTCAGAGGCAAATATAAGTCGTCATTTTTTTGACATTTTCCTGTATTTTCCTCTATCCCGAGTATTGCTGGTAAATTCCTTTTCTTTTTTTAATAAATAATATTCTTTTTCTTTTATAATAAAAAGAGAAAAATTGGGGGGAAAACAGTGAATATTCTCTCCGGCTCCGTTCCAGCTCCTTTCAGAAAGATTAGGGAACGGAGTAGAAAATTTCACGCAGTACACACCAGCAAACTCTATACAAGCCAGATAGCATCCAGTGCCAAAGCAAACGGCAGATACTGGCCGTGCAGGAGGCTATACAGACAAACCTAAGCCAAAGCCATGAACAGCAAATGAGCCGACCATGGATGTCCTAAGCTGGGACCTCTCTGCTCTGGTGGTGGCGGCACCAATGTCAGCCGTTGCATCCGCAGCTTCTAGCGGCATCATTGTCTTCATGACTTTTCTTTTGCTCCACTTCCTCTTGTCCGCGGTAAAGTAATAAAATAAGAATACATAAAAAAACTGCCGAGTCCAATCGCAAAAAAAACGAAATATAATGGCAAACCTCCAGTTCATGCTGTGGAACAATCGCTGCGTTTCGCGCCCTATATGCAAAATTTCCTTAAAAACCGTTGCATGCATACCCAAGTGATGGGCCTCGTTCTTGTATTTGTTTTTATTATTCCGCGGTATGCCGCTGCCCTAGTTGGCGATGCAAACCAAGGCATCCATTCTGCATGACTGCATGCGAATTTTCCCCGGACACTCCCTGACTCGCCCCGGTTTAAGTCTTCGGATTGGACGTGCCAAGTGTGCGCACAGCAATGCAGTATATACATACAGCAAAAGCTTACTACTGCAGTCGTCTATGCCTCGGTACAGATATAACGTATGTACGCCCTGTACTGGGCTATAACATGTCTTCCGAGCGTGAACGCTTGGCTCGATGGGGAGGGGAATATTCCCCCGCCACTTGGGCCCTCTCGATGCTCCTGGCGCCGGTCTATTGTCGAGCAAAAGGCATCCGCGCCCGAGAAACCCCGCTCAGAGTCGTCCCAGCTCCCGAGCTCTGAGCATACCTTTTATCTTATTATATTACCTTCAGTCTGTCGATCGTGTTTCTCGTTATCGCACGTGCGTTCGGTATTTTGGCTGCTGTTGCCATTCACGCATTGGCTGGAATTGAGATATTGGAAAAAATGCATCCAGTATTTTTTCAAACTACATTCAAACTACAGTCAAAACGTCTTGACAGGAGACAAGGACCTTTTTAAGTGTATCGGTGTTAAGACTTAAAATCTCGAAAAATCTTGAAAAACTTAAGAATTGCTTCTGGAATTGTGCCAAACGGAAATAAAAGGATTGAGTGATATTTTTTCCCGGAAATAAAACAAAAGGAATAAACAATTTCAAAAAGAAAAGCTGAGCAGGCTCAGGGAACTTGATTCCATTTCATGAACTTAAAAAAATCGGAAAACGGGAAACCTGGACTAAAGAAGTTGATTATCGGATTTTATGGTGCGTGAAATTTCCAAAGGTTAAAAGTGGTGCAACACTAATTTCCATTACGTGAAGCACTTTTCCACGAAGGTAAGTCAATGTTCTTAAAACTTGTGGGATATCGAGTTCGAGTTCCATTGCACCGTGAGCTCACTTACGGTATCCACAAACTCGTCACCGCTAGTATTGGCAGGTTCTACTGGGTCTGCACGCTAAACTCGGGCCACTTAATGAGATTCAATGACTCTCTTTCCTTTCACCCTTTGCCCTCTCACGCATGACTGGCGAACGCATAGAAGATCCACTTTCATCACGCCAGTATGAGCCTCGGAACACACGCGTCAGCTTAATTCTTTGTGGAGTTGAGTCCACGCACAATTAATTCATAACCTGTACGTTGTTAAGCAACTTCGGCGATTGTTCCGGGAAAAAAAAGAGTCTATAAACTCGCTTGAGCCCTTTTTCCCGCGATCTAAAAAGACGCCTTCCATGAATCACACATACGTAACTACAGTCGGATATCCTACGCATCGAGGTGGGTTGATGAACCTCTCCCCCAAATTCCCTGACTTTCTTTTAGTAAATCGATGACGCCTTGAAAGGACTTGGCGAAGGATTAAGAAAGAGATGACGAAATCGCTGACCAATGATTGACGAATTTGGCTGGTGGATGAACCGATTTTTTTAATCGTGCTCAATGACGTCTTTAGACTTCGCGAAGGATTACGATAGATGACGCTGACCAAGGGATTGCATAATTCATTCATCGATTTCCGGCAAGACAAAAGGCCTGATGTCAGAATGACTCGAATTAGTGCGACTGACCTAGGCGAGACCGTCTAATTTGTACGAGAATTTTATCTGGGCATTGTAATCATTGACACGGTACCGCGTGCAAAGCATTCCCTGCCTGGTCCCCCAGCATGGCTCCGTTACTATCAGTTGTAAGCTTCCTGCTTACGTCTATAACGTCTGTCTCTGTCTATAAACTGCCCGTATGTTCCCTGCAAAAGGTGCAACGCTATCTTTATCTTGGGTATTCGGTATTCTGGCGAGGCCTGTTGTGCCGCCAAGTCCTACGCTGATAACCCAAACCTTCCAACTTTTACTATAACACAAAAATCAAGTTGTTACAGGTAAAGGAAAGTCCTGACGAAATCGCCACCTCCTCTGACAGCCAACCCAATGTCCCCCAAAACTGCAAACCTGGCTAAACTAGCTAAACGAGCCTCGGACTGTCAAAGAAAAGCAAGAAAAAAAGGGGGTTTAAGAACATAATGGGCAGATTATAGCTCTCGCTCAAGATACGGATCAAAACAGCATACCCATGCCGGTTTAAATCCATATTAGCCGGCATATTAAGGGGAAGGTCAGGTGCAACGTTCCACAAGGTACCGGCCGAGACCCATCGTGCTTTGGAACTTCTTTACACACATGCAGAAGAAGAAAAAATAAATCGGAAGGAAAAGAAAACACGTAACCTCCGACCTTTCACGTTCCTATGCGCTCAGCCAACAGCAAGCAAACAAACCCAACTGGAAGGGTCCCAGCCCCCTTTTGTGCCACTTGTCACATAAATCCCGGACAGTTCCGTATTTGGGCTTTTTTCTCCGTCACAAGAAAAGGATTTTGCACCTGCTCCGCCAAGAATCGCTAAATTTCTGGCGGAGAAATAAGAAAGTTTGGGCCCGGGCTTCCCAGTTCTAATTCCACCCTCATTTGGCAATCCAATTTCCGTACTTTAAGCCCAGTCTGGACTTGGGACAGCACAAAATTAGATTTCAAACTTGGCCTCTTTTTTTACAAAAGAATAAATTCGTAATATCCCAGTCAAGCAAGGCATCTTATAACAAGAACCAGGAAAAAAACGAAACGTGTCATGTGACGGGCTACAAATACGTGCACGATATTTCTGCTCAGTTTAGTTTACGGCAGTCGGGCCTTTAAGCTCGCTTTCCATGGAAAAGTAATACTGTTCGAGGAAACAAGCCAAAAACTCTGTGATAAACAACCTTTGCATGGAAGTAAATGTGTTGTTCTCGTTGCATAACAAACTAAAAGCGAAAATTCCCACGCAGCATTAACTAGGTTGAGTTGAGAGCTATTTATCATCGACTCCCACCTTTGCAGAATCCGCTTAGCTTTACGTTTCCTTTACAATTTTTTTATCTTCCTTCGAAAAAAAAGCCTGCCTTTCGACATCAAAACTCTCTTAATGCAGACGCAAAAAATATAGACTAATATCAGGATAAGAGAACAAGCAACCACAGGAACAGTTTATGTCAAATAATCCGACACTCCTGTGTAAATATAAACTGTATATCGTCCCATACACACGCATACGGGGGCGAGATAACAATGTCTGTATGTGTGCCTTACCTCATAACATCAGCATTTAGTTATACACGTCGCAGACATAACAGGACCCAGCCTGTTTTTTTTTTTTTACATTTTTTTTAACCAAGTTCCGCGCTAATCAATCTCAAAGTAAGCAAAATGGGGTTTGGTCATCGCTATGCCACGCGGCAGTCGATAAAAAAATTTAAAAAAATATGAGGATAAAGAGATAAAAAAAGGGGAACACATGTCATGTGTGTCGGAGGCTGGCAAAATATGTACTGTCCCACGGTCATTTTTGGTAGCCTCCAGCGCAGACAAAAATGGCCTATGTGTCAGCTATTACGGAACCTCTCGAAAGTCAACAAAGGGCCTGCCATGCAACACAGGACCGGAATTCTATGACAAAACGAGGACCTGCAACTTACTTCTTTCAGTGTAAATCTACTAGGAAACCTTGCGAGAGCAAATGAACGCAAAAAGTGTCGACTCACGCAGGCAGGACCCACCACACCTTACCATACAACTCAACAATGTAGTGTATATGGTACACACACCTCCCACAACCCTCACAGCACACTCTTAACAAACGAAACGACTATGCCAAGCTAAAAAAACAAAGAAAAAATAATAAAAAAAAATCCTCCCACATGGTTTGACTGGTCATGTAGTCATCTCTGTCATGTAATATGAGAGTTTTTTAATCATTGTCATTATGCTGGACTCTATGTTTTTCCGTTTCCCGAAAACTTTCTAAGCAAAAATATTCTAGCTTTAATTCTGTATTATTTTAATTTAAGTTATTTTCTATTTTGTATTTGATTCATTTTAGTTGTATTTATTTAAATTTTTTATTTTTATTTTAAGTTTAGTTTTAAGGACCTACGTTTTTCAATGTCATTCATTTTTTGGCCCAGAAAACTTGTGAAGCTAAAATATTTCAAGTTTAATTCTATATAGGAGCCCAGTTTTTCAATGTCATTCTGTGGGCAACCTACTGGGCTGACAAAATGGTACAATTTTAAAACCACATTAGGAGTAAAAGACCCCCAAAATGTCCGATAACGTTTCCCCAAGAACGCGTCAACAACTATCGTAACATCCGAAAACTATGCCAGGGACACTGGGGCTGTAGGAAATACCTCGCAGAAACATGAAGTTTTCAGGTTTTTCAATATCTATGCACATTCCGCGTAATATTGAATCACAATACACCCCCGCGGGAGGCGGGACAGGATAAATTCCTTTTTTATCACCACTTTGAAAAGAAACTTGTAAAACGATGACATTAAATTCCATGTCGTGCTTGCTTCCATCTCCCAATACACCCTTTCACTCCTTTCATGCATTATTGGTAAGGTGTAGCTTGTACACATTTTAAATGCCCTGTCAAAACCTATAACACGCAATATCCTGTCTTTCTTGTCCTCCCCATTCAAACGCGAGCTCCGGACATACACACATTCTGTTATCTCCCCCACATATTCCGCAAAAACCACATTTAGCACACACAAAATAAAAAAATAAAGAAAAATTCCCGCGGGTGCTGGTTCACGTGTCTTGCGTGAGCCACTTTTTGGAAGCTACTTTTTTTTCCTCCCCGCAATCAATTATCTTATCACAAACGTATTTTCCAGCACCGACTATTAGAAACAGGACATCAAAGAGAAATCGTTTCACCTGCATTTTACCTTACACAGAAACACCGCTCCTTGCTTGGAATTATCTTTGTTAAGCCGCGACGTGACGGCTAAAAAAGCAGGACATGTTCTCCGGCATTTTTTCTCCCCCTTTTTTGGTCCAGTATTATCATATCGCCTGTTCGAAATTTTCCGTCTCGTCGGTTCGTACTGTACATCTTGGGCTGCTGCTGCTGTTGGCAACAACAAACGAATCAAACAAACCTTTTATTCGCTCCAGGGATGTCAAGTTTGTCGTTTGTCCTGTCACATTTTCGCTGACGATGGCCGGATCAAGAAACTTCGCAATTGAGGTTTACGACCGGACGTGGAAGCAAGGCCATTTTCAGTCACACAACACGTAAACAGCGATAACTTTTTTTCGGGAGAAAAAAAGCCAAATAAAAAAAATATAAGAAAAATCCTGGCTGAGCAGGCTTCTCCTGAGCTACATATACAACACCTCTAATCCACGCTATTGTTCTAACAAATTCTTGTGAGCTTTTATCAGCATTACTGGATTTCACATGTCGGGGTAATAACGAGCTAACGAGAGTCCATTAGGGCGACGGTGAAGCGAAAAAGACAACGACAAGAAAAAGAAAAGTGCTCCAATTGTGTGCTTTTCAACACATGTTACTGCGACGAGACAACCTGGCTCGATTTCCACGCACTCACGCTATAAGCACAGGTGTGTGACAGTAAAAACTCGGGAAAACCCATCCCGACACCAATAGACATACATCATTCATCTCCCCGCGCCCAGGGTCCTGCTCCGGCGACGATATACAGCTTAGCAAATTGGTATCTATTCGCTCTTGTCCTTTTGCGTTTCCCACCCGGCTAAGTTCTGGCAAGATCCCAAAGTATTAGTACGGAGTAGACAAGGGAGATCATTAAAATAGCTGCATTCACACTTCTCACGCACAGGAGCTTTTACGTTCTTCAATGAAATATCAGCTGCTCTGACGTCAATGCATAAACGCAAAAGAAAGAAAAATGCTTAAATTCTATAGGAATTTTCGCAATTTTTTCTGATGACAATCACAATCGTCTAGAAATCTATCGGAATAAAAAGACATTTTCGCAAATTTTTCAGGTTACAACCGTTACAATCGTCTAGGAATCTATCGAATCAAACAAAGGAAGAAACAGGAAGTTGCTTCTTGAAATATTTTTATTTTATTTTGTACGTTAAACTGGGGAGGCTTGAATTGCTTGTACGCGTCCAAGACAAACATAAAGAGCCTCGCAGTTATCAAGTGTGTGCTGTTGTTGACTCGTGCAACGTTCGATTAGTTCCCAGAACGTGACAAGGGTGTTGCATACAGATAATGATTTTTTGATGAGACTCGGCTTCTAATGCCACCGTTCAACAATTTATCATTGGCCCCCTTCTGCCCTTTTGTCTGGCGTCGCCTGACATCTTAGCCATGCAAGTCGTATATATTGTATATTTTTCCTATACCCCCAGAAAAAACTAAGACCTCCTCCGAGGTTTTCTTGTCCAGTCCTAAAGACAATCTACAACACAAGTGTGTCAACAGCTCGTAAAGCCTATACATAATACTAGCATAGTGGCAAAGGTTCCATCCCCTTCAGCTCGAAGATTGAATTACCAGCTCCTGCCATTCCCATCACATCACATCATAACGGCCCCTGTCTTGCCTTCTCTTTTAATTCCCTATTCCTCCCGTGGAGCCACATTCATTTACAAGATTGCTACTACAACCATCAACCGCAGCCAGGTTTTAATCCTTAGTGGCCTCTTACCAAAGTACTGTACGTAAGATGGTGTTGCCAAGATAAATGCGTAGGATACACAACCCCGGGTTAAGCGTATTAAACCCATATACGAATTACCAAGCGTTAATCCCTTGCGTTGCGTTATTACACGCTTCGTAATTATGTTCCAAGCCTGCTGAGAGGCCATTTTGGCCATTTGAGCCAAACACTTTGCAATTTTGTATTCGTTTTTTGTTGTCGCTCTTTTTGGCAGGAAAGTAGAGAAATTTCCCACCATCCGACCTGCCAGTGTTTACCCAAAAAGTGTACCAAACCAACAGAAAACCGTTCTCTCGCTTACGAAAAATTCCGTCTGCTGCCTTACCGCCAACGACTCCAGCGAGCAAGACAAGTGGCAGGGCATAGCTTAATTCAGTCTACTAATACTCCAGAGAGCCCATAGCTTTTCTTTTCCGTTTCTGGGCAAGCCGTTAGAAAGCGGAGAATGCCATTTCGCTCTTCTTCTTTTTCCCTCGATGTTTTTTCCCTGTAAGCCATGTGCCTCGTGAGATTTCACCCAAACTTGTGAACATAACAGCCCTCAAAGCATGTGTTTTCTTGTACACTCGTAAGGTTTTTCCTCCCGTGCCCTGTTAGTCCAAGGATTGGCCTCTCTCTACACAACTTGCCCAAAGTGCATGTAATACAACACGATTTTTCTTGTAATTTTCCACTATGGAGTATACTTAACATGTGACGCCAACACACTTGAATCATCTCTGCACGCCGCTTCTCATTAATAAGTCGGGATATATCCTCCCCAACCATCCTAAAGTGCTATATATAGGGAGCACTTGACCACGTCAGCCAATATAAAAGATATTACGCCAATATACGATAACCAAAAAAGTCCCAAGAGTGTTCTCGTCTTACGCTCCTTCACTGTATCGTCTGAAACGTTCATTAATTCCTTTTGGCCCCCGCGAGGAAAGTGCTATCTTTCTCACAACTTCAAATACAAACATAAAGAGCATAAAGATAAAACTTTATTTATTCTTCCACGTCTAACCAGACAGTTTTTACCACCCTACCCCCCAAAAAACGAACGCCATAATTCTTACAGAATTGTAATGACAGGCTAGTTTTGACTTGCCATGCTCACTCTGGGGTGCTAATAAACGTCCCCACCACACCAACAGTCCCTTTATGGAAGCTTTTGGTGTGGGCTTGGATTTAAAAAAAAAAAAAAAAAATCGAGACATCTTTTTTTCTTCCTGTCATCATTTGCATTTGTGCCTTGTAACAGTGGCATTGGCTACACGCCATCGACAAGTCGGAGGGACACACTTGCCAGCCGCTGGTGTTTACCGCAATGCAAAGTCATGCATTTCTTCTGTGGCCGTATAACTGGTCATAAAAGACCACCTAAGGTTTTTCTTTTTCGCCGAGCTATTGTTCCTAACGAGTGGGTTAACCTGAAGGAACTCTTTTAGGAAATCACCGCCAAGAGTGGCTAATAAAAAATAAAAATAATAAAAAAAGGACAAAGCATTTCTACAGCTCATTTGTAACACTTTTAATGAACCCATAATTACCCCTCCTGTCAGCACGAGAATATTTTATTAAACGCTCTCAACCTCTCATGTAACGTTCCTTGCCAGCTACACCCAAACTAAATCTTGCTATAATGAATAGAATGAATACAATGAATTCCATTGCTTTACCTCTCTTTCCTTTGCAGAACTGGCCGTTTAACGAAGAGTGCTCCCAAAAGCTTTTTAAAAGCGAACTTGACCTTTACAGGACGGTCAAGATGTCTTCTAGTTGGGAAGAAACCTGAGCAGCTTCGGAGACAAATTCCTTTCCCACAAAAGAATTGATTACCGTTCCGATTACCCCGGCGCACATCGAATTCTCCCTGGAAATCTGCAGTTCGCGAATCGGAAAAAAAACGTTCGTTCGCCATTAAACCACTATGGATTGTAATCGACACCAGCTCCTGTTTTCCCTCATGTGCACGGTAGGTAGCATTTCCTACTCTCATTAGTCCCTAACAAAGCTCGCCCTCAACAATGAGCCGGAGCCACCTTTCATATCAAACTAGAGCACGACTTGGTGCCAGTGCTATTATATATATTCCATTGACAATCAACAGGGCATATGCTTTCTTTTTTTCTTGTGAATTACAACAATACTCCCCCAACACCGCGACTTTTCCTCCCAATCAACTGTCTGCGGGGTAAAATATTGACATTTACGGAAAAAAAGTCAACTTACAAGATTAGTTTCGTGTCCCTCGAGTTCCGGTCGTCGGACCATTGCTGCAGCATTGTGACTCTGCCGTGATGAACGACGCTGGCCTAGGATGTCTAATCACATAGGTGATTTAGGTCCTAGCTAGATTAAAAACCCCCAACGTCATCGTAAGCGTACAACGTACAAGGCTTCCTTATGGGAGTAAAAAATAAAATATTTTTTTTTTTAAAAAAATTCCTCGCGAAGGCCTAAATGCCTCAGCATCTTCTTTTCTCCAAGTTTTCGGTATACCTTGTAGCCCCATATTCCCGCCTGCTCAGCGGGAGGTCTCTGATGATTACCGGGTGGAGGAAAATTTAGCTTCTTGGCCAGGTAGAAACAATGGACTTGTATCTCCAGTTCAGGCGCTTTCAGTTACCCTAAAACCCTGCGCGGTACCATGAACTCCCACGTCAAAACCTCTTTTTGGATTTTTTTTTATTTTTTGCACAGTTTTGGGCCACTCGGAAAGAAGAGGTGGGTATTGTGACGTGCCCTATGGCTCCGCAATGCACTTATCAAGGGCCAAAGGGCCCGTGTCGGGATGGGTTAATTGAAAAGCAAGGTGGGGGAATCAATTATGTGTATGATTTGCTGGGAAGGATCAATTGTTCCTTTGGCTCGAGACCCCGTGTGAAGCTTACACTTATCCCTACCCTTGGTTGGGGGATGAAGGGGTGGCTTAATTGATACTTTAGGTACCTCCGGCAGACCTAAACTGGCTTTATAAAAAGCGTTTCCATAAGATTTTAAACGCGAAGTTATATACGGACAACCCCCTTATATTCTTTTCACCTGTCAAAACCCCAATTTTTTCTACTTTAGGAGTGTTTCCAGAAAATGCCAAGCTCTTAAAGGGCTCGGAGAAGTGAGCATTTTGAAAAATGAAGTCAGATTCTTTCGGGGGCTCTTCGCTTTACGTTGGAGAGCCTTTTTCCGGCAATATATATAAAAAATGCCTGCCGGTACAAGTTTCTTGTTGCAGCTTAACGAGCTTATAAGCAATTTTATGGCCAAGGTGAGCTCCAAAAGCCAGAGAAGCAGCAAATGGCCGTGATATCAGGGCTCCAGCCGTATATTCACCGACAGCAATTTATGAATCTTGCACCATTTTTTCTTTTTCAAACCCCATCTCGCCACTATTATAGAGATGCACCGGATAACCGCTTCTGACAAGCCTAACGAGCTTGCAATTTACGACGCCAAACATTTGTCAGGCAGAATAGATTTCACTATATTCACGCTGTCGCGCCTTAGTGGCCGCAACTTTCCCTGAAAACATAAAGAATAAATAGTGAAAAAATCGATTTTTTGTTTCTTTTCTTTTTCACTTAGAAACGCTTTATAGAAGGTAAAATATCTCGCTTTTGTATACACACGGAGGCTCTGGTGCATAATTTCCCCTCAACCTTTTTTCGCTGCTGATGCTTATTATAATGCTTGCTTATCTTGGCGCAAGATCAGCACTATCCGAAAAGAAAAAGAGAGGCATCGTGTTTTCTGCGTTTTTTACACCCTCTTCGTATCTTTCTATATGTTTTTCAAGGGTTTTAAGTTTCCTCTACATTTTTTACGGGTTTTTTCCTTCACATCTTTTAACCCTCACCCCGAAATTTAACAACGTCCGCACTGATAATATACCGACATGAGGGGAAGAACATACCGCAGCCTTCGCTTGTGGTTGCTAAAACCATTTGCAAACATTACCCCAAATGGCATTGTCCTGTTACTTCAAGGCACTAATTTTTCTCCCCCAAAAATCTTCATCGCCCGGTTTGGGACCCCGCACGTCTTTTAACTCTCCCTTTGGTCTCCGATGGCTATATCTAAAGTAGAAGAAGAAAAAATATGAAGAAAAAACTCGATATTCTCCTTTCGTCGGCAGAGACATGAACTGAGCCGCAAATTTATATAGGGCTAAAAGGGACGAAAATCGGGCGAAAGGAAGGATTCTTGCCACGGAGAAAGAAAAGAACTTAAGACTGCTGCACTGTCAATAAATTTCTATTAATCGGCCAGATTTCCTATCCATGAAACTTACCCCTCCCCGTTCCTGTTTTCTACCATTTCGACCAGAAGGAAAAGAAAGAGCAAACAGTCCAAAAGTCAACTAACCAATGTTAGTTGACTTCGTTTCTAAATAAGAAAATACAGTAGAAGCCGCGTATTGCGATCACTGGTTATTAGAATCAGCCGCTCTACGGAATCAAATTTTAAAGGATTCAAAATGATCAAATTTATAGCATTTTCATCGGTTATTAGAATCACACGTTCGCATATTAGAATCAGTTTCAAAAGAATCTTCACACGTGCAGTAACTACACGGACTTTTGCATATTGACCAGTGCAACAAGGACGATTTTACTATGCTAAAGTGTGGGGAAGTGGACTTAATTGACATCTTAATGATTCATAGCATTTTAGTCGGATATTAGAATCCATTTCAAAGAATCTTCACGTACTATACCGTCCAAAGAAAACGAGTATAGGGAAACCACAGTGGTCTAATCCTTACCCATGAGATTAATTAAAGATTGCTCATTTCGAACCTGCTCCTCTCTAAAAGCGAACCGAAACTAAGAAAAATATAATCCTAATGTATTTCTGGATGAGTATTTTCTCTGTCCTCCAGCTCAGGGTAAAAACGGATTCCTCTTTCTATAAGTTTTGGTTTGGTTTTAGACAAACCGGTTCAAAATGAGCAGTTTTTAATTATTCCCATGGGTAAGGATTAAACCACTGTGGTTTCCCTATACTCGTTTTTTTTGGACGGTATAGTACAGTAACGAAACTACAGTAGTGATTTCTACATGAACTTTGCACACTGACCAATGACCTCGCTTTTACGTCGTTTTGACCAATCCGGGAAATTCCTTCTAAACTCCCCAGTCAAATGAGCAGGTTCCTTCAATTGAATGACCAGTTCCTTTAATTGACTGGGAAAATTTGAAGGGATATCGGGTTGAGAACTCTACCTAAGCATAGGGAGTAGGCTTCAAAGACGCAGTGTTAGTTGTGTTCTAGATGTGTGGTTATACAAAAATAGCGATGAACAAGAAAAGGGTTGATTTAAATGCAAAAGAGAAATTGCGGCTCATTGAAACTTTTGACAAGTTAAATTTAAAAGATTTGCCACTAAGGGAAGAGGCCGTTAATGTAAGAATTCCTCAATCACCTCTATCAAAATTGTTGAAAAATCGTTACGAACTAAACAATAGTGGGTGTAGTGAATCTAACGTGCGGGAAAGTGTCAAAAAGTAGACGATGCTTTGTTTCTTTGGTTTAAACAAGCCAGTTCCTAGCATTCTATTGCACATTTCCGATTTTCGGTTATTAGAATCTCCGCTTAGTAGAATCAATATTCACTTAACAAACGTGATCACAATAAGCGTATGTATATAAATAATAAAATTGAAAAGTTCCATTTTTTGCACGAAATATAACATTTTTGTACTACCATCATTAAAAGTGCATCTTTTCTCATGTCCATCTTGTTCAGGAAAGTTCATAAACGATAAGGACAGGTTTCTGGTGTCCAAAGGAGACTTTCTGCTTCTAATCAAAGCTTATATAACAGCCTAATTCTGATTTCCCTCCAACTTTTCCTCGAGTTTTGCCCTAGCATTGAATATTGCATTTCAATTTCCTCGGTTTCCGAACCAACTTTCAGATATGATTTTCAAGTCTAATACCAGACCACACAGGCTGTTTTTTTTCTCTAGTCCGCAAACTTGGGAATCACACGTCCAGAGCCGCCCAGACTTTTATAAATGAACCCTATGGTTCTGTTTAATCCCAACTAGATTATGCAAGATCATGAGTAAGTATTATACTGTACGGTGCAACTTTTTTTCTTTTTTACTTTTCTTTATTTTAAAGAAAAGGCTGTGAATTAAAAGCTTAGGAAAAAAGAGAACTTACACGTCAAAAGGCGTGTTCTCGCATGCTCTCGACAGGGTGGTCTCTCTTTGTTGCCAACTTCCAAAAAGGAAGGAAATCATAATAGGTCAGAGTTCACTCTTTCAACACATTTGCATATCAATTGTGTATATAAATATACACCACCTTTCGCTTTACGCTTCCTCAAGAACGCAATGTCTTCCCTTTCCGTCTCAGCTCATCATTACGCTATTCTGAACCAAAATTTCTTCTTTCAACTATCCCTGTCACTCTATCTTTACACACTTAGAATAAACGGAAGCCTATAAAAAAAATAAAAAAAAATAAAAAAATAGTTTTTGAACCTTGAACTTGGACGGGGCTACACATTTTTCATCCAACTTTCAGCACCATTGGGAGGACAAAAAGCTTTACTTCGTGGCCGATCACTATCCACCCTATTTGCACACGCCATAGGAGTCCAAACCCAGCTCACGTGTACCATTTATCCCTCAATGAAACCTTCGCTGACCGCAGAGCACTTCCAGTGCCACTTTTCCTTGCCCTAGATTTAACTGGCTTACACAGGGAAAAAGTTTCCGAGCTTCGTCATTTTAACTCTCGCAAAACTCTTAACTTTAACCCCTTCCTGCGTCATTTCCTAGCTATCTTTACGACTTGTCAGGCAATTACACCACACATAAGCACCATGGGAAGACTTTAAGAGGGGTGCAAAAGAGAAGAATAAGAAGAAAAAATTCTCTAAAATTTGACTGTTGTTTTTTCTCATTTGTCCTTATACGAACACCTTAGTAGGAAATTCCCGTGTTCGCTTTGGCAACAATGCCAGAAACTTAACACAAGCTATAACATAGGAAACCAACTTAGAGGAGTAATAGCTTTTTTTGTGTGTTTAAAACTTGGGGAAAAAGCCTTCCACTTTCCACCCTTCGACTTTGCATGTCACCGTCTTGTAAGGGGGTAAAAAGTAGGGTTTTTTCCGGTCTACTTGCCCAGGGAACTTTTGGAATACAGACCAAGTAAATTTGCTGGGCAAAGAGTTATCGTGACATACGTCCATCAACCCCTGAACCGAAACCTCCGCTTGCCTCAGCTCAACAACATTCAGTCCATTGGGTTGCAACCTTTTAAAAGTTCTTTTAGTGGTCTAAACCAGACCACTAAAACCTTCCATATAGCTGCCTTCAACTTTTAACCATGCTCACGACTTTATCTCGAGTCTCAACTGCATGTATAGAAATACATATGCGAATTGCTTCAGCCATTGGCCTAACCCCCACATCTTCCCACCCTTCACTGGCTAAAATCTTCACCATTTCCTTGCCACCAACGAAACCTTCATACTTGATCGGTTTGATACACAACTAAAGGCATTTGGCCAAACAGTGCCAATCACTAATCGTTAACTTGTAAAGTACTTTAGTCAGTTCCCAGAAAAAGAGTTTAGTATAAAAGAAATCACTTTAAAAGTAACTACACGACCTCCTCCGGTGCTTCTGCAATCTTTCCAGATGCAAATCATAGCGCCCCCTTCCCCCTCTAAAAAAGTCTGTTCCCGTTGAAAGGTTTATTACAAATACAAAGTAACAAAGTAACTCCAGTTATCGCCGAAATGTCTGTAGTCACGGAACAAAAGCCAGCTTTCCAAATTATTCTCCCAAGCGTTTACAGACTTGGAACTTGCCACCTAACTAAGATGCTCGCTATAGGAGCTTATTAGCAGGACCTCCCAAAGTGTTAGTGAAAACATGTGAAGCACACTAGGTACTTCCATGTCGCCGTTAAAATAGTTAAAATAAAAAAAGGGTGAAAACCTGAATTTGTTAGTGAAAAGAGTGTCCAAATGACGCAGCATGGGTCATTGTTACTGTCCTGACGTCTTTTCCTGCATGTCACGCTCCCTCGTCGTCGTCCCCCAACGAGCAAAGAAATGGAAGGCAAAGAATGGCCGACTACACGTAACAAATTTGTCAAGTTTTGAAATCAACAACGTGCCTTATGATTATTATTCTTGTATTTTTTTATTATTTTTGTGCCGCATGCGAGCAGCAAACGAGCACGGGATGCGCTAACATCGTGCAACTGACAGCACAGAGAGGCTGCATTAGACAAACCAGGAAGTTTGACTTCACGCCTTTAACCACAGAGACGATCATCATCAAGCTCAGGTTACCCATCAGTCCTAACGACGGATGGAAATCATTACGTTTTTTCTTCTGCCCTTCTTGCTATAAGGGAGTACCAGAAGACACTTCCAAAGTCATGCCAGCGCCGTCAAGACGAAGCGCATTCCTTGAATCATTACTTAACCAACGTCGAATCTGTCGCAACAGATGTAACAGTTATTATTACGCTTGGCAAGAGCGGTATACCAAGAACATATGGGAGCGTTTTAGGCTAGGTGGTCTCAGCAGGAATAGTGAATAGGCAAACAGATAAAGGAAATGTTTTACGGTACACAAGAATAACTTTCCGTATACGAAAAAGTCGGACGTTCTACGTAAGTTAAACATTACGTTAACTGCAGTGTTAGGTGAGTTTTGAAGTAATACTGCAGTAGAAATCGTGTTTACTGACTTTTTCCCTTTAAATTTAGACCGGAATTAAATATGGTAATTGTTTCGAGTAAAACTTATGTAAAATATTTATATACTCGTATTGCTGTGAAGATTACGCTAACACAGATAGTGATAGAATAAAATTCGTTTTCAATTTAAGTAATACGGATTTTTTTTAGGTCTAAATTTACATCAAGTTTACCGCAAAAGTGGAAGTAAACATCAGGTTTAATGCATTTTATTTACCGCAACTTTTTCGTACGTGAACCTGTATAAAAACCTAAATGAATTTTTTAAACGTTTTGGACAGTATAGAAACTCCCGAACCGCACCAGAGTGGCATCGAGCAAACAGACAACTGATACTGTTTTCGACACAGAGAAACATGTTAGCGAGCACATACTTTCTAACAATTATCCAAAGGCCGTATTTCAATAGATCTCCCACGCCATTTTCTCTCGCCTCCGCTTTTCCTTTTATAGACTAAATAAAGCGTGCTCCCGGCCCCGGCTGGGCGATACAATCCACACAATGAATTTATCAAGCCTGGCAAGTTACGGACGTTTTTTTTTATATATTTTTTTTAAGCCTGACTAGACACAATAATGGACCATAGTGTGGCCTTTGCCTTGTTCTCGAATTCAGCGTCCAGCAGTTTCACTTTTTACTCCAAACTTTTTCTATCCCAGTCTTGGGACAATTTTGCTGGAATTTTTTGCTCGAATTCGGTTAAGCAAAAGAAAGGCGACACACGAGCCACGCCCGTTTTGCGTATCGGTTCAAACTCGGTCAACTTAAAGCGTGCCAATGGTATAATTTCTTTTTCTATTTTAAAAAAAAGAAAAAAAGTTTACGAAAAGTTTGGCAGCTCGCCTAGGAAAATGTCAAGGGACGCTTGGAAACTCACGCTCTTATAGCATTGAATAACGATTGAATAACAATGGCAAACGGACTCTCGACAGAACTCTCCGAACGGAGTAAAGCACACAATAGATCTGCTTTGCACTTTCGAGAGTTCCTCTTTCTGTAGTAAAATGGGGGGAAACCCGTTTCCCCAGTTTCACAACATCCCTCGCAACTGAAAACCTCGAAGGGAGAATACCAATCAGCCTATATACGGTTTTCCATGAAACTCATCACCTTACATCCGTTACGCTCAAGTCCCTCTCGAATTCCCAAATTCCCAAACTACAACAACCATTGAGCATTGAACAACATCCGATTAGCATGGGAAAGCATGGAAAACGCAAAACCCAAATCTGTAACACTTTCAAACTAATAAGTGGGTGGATGAGGAGAGTGGGAATCGATCAGATTTTTTTATTTTTTTTTAGAAAAGGATCACATGTCTGAGACCTAACGACAACTCTCTATTCTTCAATCTTGCCTTCTCTTAATAATATGTGATAACAGCGTAATCCTACATAGTTTGCGCTTATCAAGCTCGCCAACTTCGATTTGCTTTTAAATGCCAAAGGGGACGCAGGACCGTTCGAAGAAGGGGGGACCCTTGTCACCAATACTTTTTCTGGCGAATCTTTGCAAATTCCGACTTCTGACCTTTTTAATCTCATCTCGCTTTTAGCACACCGGGCGCTCCGCTGCAATTGCCACTCGATGGGGGTTTAACTTTTACTACCCTCTTTTCTTCCCCCTCACTTTTTTTCCCTCGAGAGAATGTGGCTAACCTCTCCCACATACACCTGATTGACTACCATTAACTACCCTTAATCCCCGCTTTGCAATGCTGTAAACTTTGAATTTTTCTTTGTGCAAATTGCCTTAGCGTGCACATCATAGGGTGTTGCATCCATGTGGGGAACCATCCATCAAATTTCCCCCGAAGAGAAGTGGAGTTGGTATATGGTATTCAAAGTCAAACTAGCTTCCAGTCCAGTATACTCCCTGTATACAACCAACACAAAACTCCTTGTACGGAACTCGACTGATTCTCACGTCCCCGCAAGGGCACATTGAAATTATAGCCACAGCCCCAACACGCATACATACAAATTGAGTACTGTACTGCACATGGCAAACAAAAGGAAACGGCTGTCCTGTTTTTGGCACCCCTTTGATTCCCAAGACTGATGCGCAGGCTTCCAACAATTCAACCATTCGTTTTTACTAAGAGAGATATGACTCGCCGCTGGGATTCCTTTTCCGTTTTTGCAAATTCGGCACATTCGGAGCCTGTCCCACAGGAGGGGTCTGCTATGCGAAACGGCGAAGACTTTCCCTGGCTAACTAGATACATTGCCACGCGGGTGATATCGTATTACCCGACGTAATTGATGTGAAAAGTCTGAAAACTCCGAGCAAGCCGAAGAAATATGTTTTTCCCTACTTTTTTGTTTTCACACCTGGATTACAGCACATTAATAACGCCCCCCTTGTAACACGATGATGGTCACTGCACCCAGCTGCTACTCTAACTTCTTACAATGCAAGCCCATCTCTTGCCAACGGTGCTATTCAATATATACCATGTATACGCACAAATATCACGCCTCCGCCTTCCGAGTTGGGACTGACATGTGATAAAACCCTTTTAGCACCATGCTCAGTTTTCATGTAATCATAGAGGTCCTATTCAAGAAAACGTGTTGGTTTGGGAGGCGAGCGAAAGCGCATTCAGACGGGAATCTGTCAGTCGTGGTATTTAGTGTTGCCCCTTCCGAAAAGCTCTTTTAACAAGTTTGTCCATTCATTGCGTCCATGGCAAAAGGTGGCAATACTCGCCCCTCACCTTTGGTAACTTTCACAAAGCATTCAAGAGACTCCCTTGTGGAATGTGCATGCATACATCACTATTCCAAAATTTCTATACTCTCTCCACAGAGGAATGAGAATCTGTTCCGGGGCTAAGGAGGGAGTGCTCTTTCAAACGGCTGGGGCGGCGGCTGGTGCTGCTGCTCGCTGCTCCTAAGTTTGCCATAGTCTTTTCAACTACGTGTTCATTTTTCTATAGAGTCTTCGTTAGTTAGACACCGTTCCGCTATATACTGCGGTGCGGCTTGCTCTTTTTTTCCCCAACACAAATAGCTTTTCTTGTTTCCACTCCAGCAGTCGTGGTCAGACCAACAATAGCCCTCTTTTAAACAGATCGAGCCATTCTCGTTACTGCGTACGGTGCCCAGGAAAGCCTCAAAGGTTCAAAGCAACCTGACGGTGACAAATGACCTCTCTAGAGGTCCAGGAGCAAAGCAGCAGCAGCAAAACCTCATCGTATACAGTCTTGGATATGGTTTGACCAGTACAACCAACTTAGCATAGGTATTTTGGCATATTCTTCACTCTCGCCAGCAGCCAAGCGGCGATTGCCGGACCCACCGCGATGGGATATTCAAATTAACATGGCAAAATCGGACCTTTTCCCCTCCCACGAGTGCTCCCTATGCTCCCAAACATATAAATATAACCCTTTCACATACGAAAGTTCGGTTTTACCAGCAACTTCAAAGGTCGCTTTATCTCTTACTATTGGCATCTCATTTGCATCCTCTATCGTCACAAACTCTTTTTTAGACTGAAAAAATGTCAAATCTTGTCCCAATTTTTTTTTTAAATTTCAAATATTTTCCATGCATTTTCAAAAATTTTCAACAGAATTTTCAACAAAATTCTCAACAAAATAAAAAAAAAATCAGAAAATTTTCAACAAAATTTTCAAAAAATTTCGTTTTCTTCTCACCTGGATGAATGCGCAACGCAACTGAGCATACAGAAAACGAGGCCATTTTCTTGGACTACTTTTTTTTTTTTAAGCGAGCTGGTAAGAGGTATCACGTCTTTCCCTGAGTTCCCTTTAGGTGCGATACTTAGCAACGCAAAAACAAAGTTCCGAAACGTTCTCGCGCGCTATACGTGACATGCTAAGAAATTGCATTTCGGGGAATGTATTCCACTTTTCAAAGTTCCAAAAGCTGTGGCAGAAGTAGAGATGAACTCGCATCTTGACTAAAGCAATGACAGATACAGCTATTCCCTTTCGACTGCCAAACTTGAAGTGCAGCGAGTTTTTTTATCTCCTATTTTATATGCGCCGACCAAGAATCGAGATTCCGATTCCGCCCTTTCGCCCCCCCCCCCCCATCAGCCACCACAGCTTCCCTTTTTGGCTCCACAAACATTTCAATCAATCCTATACTATAGCCGAGGCTGAGACAGGAATAAAAAAGTGAGATGTCAAGAATGAAAACGAAAAGAAAAAGGAAAAATGGCACTCGGGCCACCGTTTGCATAATACAAGAAGTAAACTTCCACGCTTGCTTCCACGCGCCAAACATTGATATATAGAGTTGATGAATAAAAAACCCGGGGAGTCGAAAAAAACTACGAATGCAAATGTACAACAAGGTGTAATTTTTTCTTCATGCAGTACTATTTTCCTTGCCACTCTATTCCTTGTTCCGAGACCTAATAACAACGGCTTTTATTTAGAGTAAAAAAAAATCCATTTCACCACAAAATGCAGTACAGTTCTTATTCACTGCATCGTTTAATTTACGTCCTGCTATCGGTAGGGACATAAATTTGAACCCCCATGCAAAATACACCAGGCGGCGGTTAGAACGTTAGTACTAAGCAAAAACGAGAAGTGAAAGAAAGAAGATTTGTTATCCTAATTTTCTAGCTCACCCGCGTTGGGCCTCCAGAGTTTGTTTTAAAGAGAACGGCTTCATTAAACAGGACACCCCGCCAGGGTCACGTTTTGCTCAAACGGCTCCGTATTGTAAGCATTATAAATCGCCGCATCCTTTTTCCTCTCCGCTGTACGTAGGTAGCAAAATTTCATCTGAGCCATAAACTGTTCCTTTGCCTTTTGTCCCCAAGTTCTTGTCTTGGCAAAAATAGTAAAATAGAAAAAGAAAGAAAAGAAAGGTAATTCAGTTTATATTAGCCCTTAAATTACTCCGCTGCAGGTATGGCCATTTTTATTTAAAAACATCTGCACACACTTCGTTACACCCATCAGACAACCATCTAAATTATGCACTATACATAGCACAATCTTGTTGTGCCTTGTAAACGAACCTTGTGCGATGAGGTGTACCTCGCCCTGAGAGTTGTAGCGGCGGGTGCCACTGGGCAGCCCTCAAATAAACTGCGTGTCATATCAAGATGAGCTGCAACAATGGTATAACACAACACGACGCAGAGCACGTCTTCGTGCCTCTTTTGTATTACTGAGCGAGTGTCAAGGGACACCGGCAGCATGTCTGCAATGCAGAGAAAACCAGGGTAACGCACACAAACTTTTCACCCGCACCGTATTACTTTCTATTCATCCCAGACAACCAAATTACCAATAAGGAGAGGCAGTAAAACAACTACGGCAAATTAAAAAAACAAACTAAACGCTATACGAGGTACTAAATATATGCATATACCTTCAAACGCCCCAAGTCGCGACGTTCGGGTTGCGAAATGACCAGCTCGGCCTCTTAGTAAAAAAAAAAAAAAGTTCGAAATTGAGGATTTTTCTTTTAATTCTACCACAACTTGGAAAGCCAAGAGAACCGTGACTGTGCATAATACGACGACTATTTGTCTCCCATACGAAAACCCATATTTTCCTTGGTTGCAGACTCTATAAACGCTGGTTCCATCAACCTCCTCGTCCGAGACGAATATATACTGACTTCCTCGCTTCTCTATAATAGCAAGCCATGAAACGGGGCTCAAGAGTAAACTAGCCAAGCACATGAAACAACGGGGGGAAATCCCAACATTGTACGCCAGTTAGCGGTCCGAGGCAATCGGCATTTTTTTCTACTTTTCTTTTAAATTTAAAAGCTCGCCAAGTTGAAAGTTTCCATATCTACTTAGCAAAGGGGCGTGGACTTGACTTGACCCAGCTATAAAAACGGGAAGTTACGATGGAGCTGGAGGACCGGACAGACCCATGGACGTCGACAGCGGCGTCCAAGTCGTGTCCGTATTTTCTGCTGTCCATCACAGCATTCTTTAGCAGCTAAAGGGTAGACATAACCAGACAATCCAACCGATTCCCTTGTCTCCCGTTCTCTATGATTCTACCCCTCCATGCCAGTCACGCGGGCATCTTCCCAAAAGGATTGAATCACTCTATTTGTCTCTGGAGATGCTCTTTCTTTACTTTTCTCCCTTTGATTTGTCTTTTCTTTTGTCTTACCATCAGCCTCGCCCTTCTGTGACCATTTTTTGCCTTTTTTTGTATTCTTTTATCACCATCCATACTCAAGTTCACTTCATTGACGCCCCCTCCCCCACCCCATGCCCAATTATGGCCACCTCGTGACTAAAAACAGAAACCTTTACCTCGTTTACTTTTTCCACTCCCAAAAAGATAACAAAAAAGCCATAATAAGTTATGTATATATACTTGCCAAGATATTAACGATTTCCCCCGAGCCTATGCCAAGGGAAATAATAGCATTGGCAAATATCCAGAACTGGAAGTTAATGTTTCTTGTTTTCTTGGTTCTTTTCTAGATCGCTTGGACGTCTTGGGCGTCGGCCATCGCGGAAAGTGCCATCAGTCTGCCATCAGCGGACAATAGCACCCAATACGTCAACGTATCCACATCGGGCATTAATATTCAAGTGAGTGTTCAAGACGGTTCCTTCTTCCGATTTTCTTTGGAGAAATAAACAAATTGCATAAGCGCAAAGTGACTGCGTAATACGTATATAGCCAAATGTGCATCATTCATTTTTAATGTCGTTAACGTCATCTCTCGTTTTGTCATTGGGGGTATTGGGGGAACGGAGACGTCTCCTCCCGACCAATTAATTGCCCCAACATGGGAGAGAAAGACAAACAGAAAAAAAGCCACCCCGCACTTCAGTTTATGACTCTCTTTGTATCTATGAGAAGACAAACGAAAAATCCTTCTTAAAGAAACATTTTTCATCTTTTCTTTTGGACGTTTTTGGCGTTGCTCTTGGCTTCAACGTCCTAACGAGGCTTACTTAATTATAAAATTTGGCGCATTGCTGGCACTTCATGTTTCGTTCCCAAATTACTTCTTCATTTCCCCAAGGATGTCAAAGTGTGTTTAAAAAAGTTCGGGACAATTTCTCGTTAGACGACATTCCAATTGAGTTGGGGTTCCGCTTAAAAAGATGAAAAGTTTCTTTTATATATCCCTCCCGGTTAGTCTCCCAGCTTTTGAAAAACTAAATAAAAAAATCTGAGAGATTTTCCCCATAAAAATATCTCGCTCTAAATCATCGAAAAGGGACACTCTTCTTCCCGTTTCACAAAAAATTCCCTTTTAAATACTGGATAAAAGCTTAACGCTATTGCACACTAACGTAAATATGTATCTTACATTCAAAAAGGAACGAAACGATGGTTTTTGTTATGTCAGGGGGTCTTTTCCTCTCCATTGTCATTTTTGATCAAGGTAGTCTATAAAATTCCCGTGAAGGGCCCAAAAAAGCCGCTTTTCTCCCAGCGTGTTAGATTCGTTACATAGCCTTTGTACAAGTGTCTATGCTTCAAAGAGCGCGACAAGGAGTCCCCCAAAGGGTTGATAAAAGATATTTCAAAAGAAACAGGACGGTACTTATTTATCTGTCTAAACGCTGATACAACGAGTCAGAAATATGCACGCATTCATTTGTTCGCTTCCCATATTTTTCGGGCGACAACACTGAAAATCCCAAACCGCTTACATACACAATACAACGGCTTAGTTTTTCGAACAATCCCCCGAAGCCAGTATTCATCAAGCATACGGATGCACGGCAACGGACTTGGGTGATAGCCGAGTCTTTTGTTGCCATCAAGTGAAGATCTCTCTCCTCCCCTTTCGCCTTTACTACACAATTTAGGTGCTCGAATAGACCGGGTCATGCAGGCGGATAAGTGTTCATGTAGATATGCAGTAATAGGAGTCGCTCCCACTAACAATAGCTGACAAGACTCGTCTCGGAGGATCCCCAAACCCGCAGACTTTTCCTGTTTTGCTCCTGTAATGATGCTTACTCGCTCTATGCGCTATACTACCGAGGCTGGGGCTCATGCCCCGCTAACTTTCATAGTCCACCAATATGGTTTATGGCTCCCTCTGGAACAGTCCCGCTTGCTCAAGAGTACGCCATTTCTGATATATCAATTTCTCATAAAAGAGAACCCTTTTCTTGTTTCTACCCGAAACAGGATAACCCCAAGTGGGGCTTTGCTTCTGCTTGGCTGAAAGTTCGCAACCTAAAACTTGCCCTATACAACCGAACTCAGGAAAATGTAACAAAGCTACACAGAAATAAAAAAAAATCCTAAAAAAAGCCAATACGGGGAAATGAGACAGATAGACAAAGTAAATTTTTACTCTTGTAGAAACGTTTCCTTTTTTTCCTTTTATTTACACATGAAGACGAATTTCTTTGCTTATCCTCCAAATCGCATATATTAGCAGCTTGGGAACACCGACGTTGGCGTCAGACGCGCTCCGGAGACTCATCTTCCTCTCAGCTTGGCTTTCCATGATTTTGTCGACAGAAAGGAGGCTAGCAAAAGTGACGAGTGTTGCACCGAAAAAAATCCTAAGAAAAACGCAACGTTTTTAAGACTTTTATGGGCCAAAAGCTACCAGATTTTCCTTTACACCCGCCTCAATAAAAAATGAGCAAAACAGAAAAAGAAGTTATAAGGCAATGCCGGAAAATCTCACTCGCTAATACGAGACGCGGCAAGGCTGTGTTTGGGCTTAGTAATGTGTGCTTTTTTAATAAATATTTATTTTAAATCTATAAAAGCCAAGAAAAAAAAGAGCTAGTCGAGTCAGTTCAACGCTGAGTGCCAAGGAGCTCTTGTTGACTCAACATAATGGAATAAGCTTGATGACAACAATCTGTTTACCCAAGCTGCTTTTCCTACGTTTTCGCTTCTGCTGTTGTTAAGGAGAAGCCGACTTTCGAACTTTTTTCTATTATTTTTATTTTATTTATTTTTTAATTTATTTTTCGCTTTCTTAACATCTCTCTTTTTTCCTTAACGAAGGCTCTATTCGTTTCGTTGCTGGTACGTCTACTAATTTTCGTCATTGGCATTATCAATGCAAACGAAGAGCAATTAACTGATCAAATTTGTTTGTTCTCAACCCATTTCCTTTTGTTGAAATCCACGCAGAAGCGCAAAGATGGATCAGCGTGGTCGTCATGGTCGGAATGGAGCCCTTGTTCCCGTACTTGTGATGGAGGAGCGAGTTATCAGTTGCGCAAATGTCATTCTAAAACGGCGGGGACTTGTACGGGCCAAAATATCCGCTACAAGATCTGCAACATGCAGGTACATGGCGCAGATTTGATCTCTGCTGTAACTTCCGTTGGGCATGAACTTATATCCTTCTGTATGCATTTCAGCCGTGTCCAGAAATGGTGGACTTCCGAGCGCAGCAATGCCGGAGCTTCGATAGTATCCCTTATGAAGGCATCCTGCACACCTGGGAGCCATACGGCGAGAAAACTGCGCCCTGTGCGCTATTTTGTCGCTCCAAGAGCCACAACTTGATCGTTCAATTGGCACCGCGTGTTCAAGACGGCACTCGATGCAAAGAAGGCAGCCTGGACATGTGCATCAATGGACTTTGCCAGGTACGAGTTAGTTTGCCGTTGTGCACGACATCGTGTAAAGCGCCGGTAATAAAAAAAATGTGGCTCGCGTGCACGGGCCATAGCACATTCTCGATAAATCGATAGGGTTGTTCAAGACCTTGGATAATACGTGAATAGCTCACGTGTTTTCCATTTTCTTCCCCAAAATTTCACGTGTTTTCCTCAAGGCGACCCTGATGGCCTGTTACGTGACAGACCAGTCACGCTGCTGTAACATTCGAAGAAGAGTTTTACTTGTACCTCCAAAGACACCCCAATAATCCTTGGTTGAAAAGAAAAACGCTAGCACCATCAACTCTATAGACGGACAAATTTTGCGTGTTCCAACAGTTTCAAAACAATCCATCACCCCAATCCCCTTAATGACCCCCTCGACCGCAACCCAAACTGATATTCCCAGTCAAGGAAAGTCAAGGAAAACACGAGGCAATGCTTTCGCTTTCAAAAGAAGCGGCCCTGGGTAGCCTGGCTGACGGTAGCTATGAGCTTATCGATCGGTTCTACCGATGCCGATACTCATCCGCAAATCACTAGCACTTAATGGACCTTCCTCATCCCACTTTACTCTTTGTGAGCCAAGTTTCCAACCCCAAACCCCCAGACAAACATCGTTCACTCGCTCCAAATCTCCTCGCAAACTTTTTAACTCTCTATGGCACTCCCCCCACCACTTTGACACGACTATGCCTTAAAAGTAACTGTTCCCAGCCCACCAAAAGTCGTTGTCGTAAACCGAACCTATACCTATGCGTGACCTAACCTACTTGAGTTCCTTTCTAATTGCTCACCCTAACCTTCCGTACCATTCATATCACATAAACAAAGACACAAACACATCCCATCACACACAGGTCATAGACATAGCACAAATGGCAACGCGACTCAAGGACGACTCGACAAAAAGTTGCCGTGTACCCGACACAAGGACGCCGGACCCCGACAGAAGGACGCCAAGTCCATAATCTTTTAAGGGACCAATCAAATTTTGAGTTTAAAAAGTCTCTGCTCATTGGTTAAGCGCCAACGAGATTAGAAAGTGCTTCAGCCGTATTAAAAATCCGTCACAAGGTTAGGTTAGATTAGGCGTCCTTCTGTCGGGGTCCGGAGTTCTTGTGACGTATTTTTATACCATTCGCATCAACAAAGACGCAAACACACCCCATACCACAGATTGTAGACGTAGAACAAATACATTAGGCATCACCGGGAAATTGATCCGAGTTCAACGAGTCTTCGATACCTGAGTATGTTCAAATAAAGACATTGCGAAAGGTGAAGGTTAGCTAAGCTGCAAGGAGCATCGGATAACTTTAATAGAGCTCATGGTATTATGTCTCTTGTTATTTTTTCCTCTCCAGTTCACGTGGCAGAGGCACGTGAAGAGAATTGATGTTGAAATAGGATCCTGCCTTTCCATGATTCGTTTTTTCCCCTTCCATTCTATGAAATGACTCGGCAATACGTCACACAGAAAAATATCGACCCCACCTTGAAGCAATACCTTCAAACCCCTGCGTCCAATTACTTCGATGGGACAATGAGATTCAGCGCTTGATGATCCGGTGACAGTTGCATGTCAAGTCCCGTCCCTAACCTTTCAGGCAAAAGTCAAGGGAACGGAAATATCCTCCAGCTATATGCCTTTTCGATTTAACGCTTGAGCTAAAAAATTATACTGCAATGTGTACGAGCGTTTTTTTATCCTTTCCGTTTTTTTTACTTTTATTTTATCCGTAGGCTATAGGTTGTGATCTTCAGTTGGGATCTGATAAGAAAATCGATGTTTGCGGAGTATGCGGCGGCGACGGTAGTTCCTGTGCTGATACCATCTATCAATGGGCCCATAGTTCCCGATTAAGTCCTTGCTCAGCATCTTGCGGAGGAGGTTTGTGTGCTCAGTTTGCAACTTTTCTTTTAAAGAAAGCCCTAGTTTTCTTTCGCTTTTCATATGAAAACCCAAAAAGTCAAATCTCAATTCGGCTTTCCTGCCTCCCCTTCCCCCTTCTTTCCACATCTGTGTAGGAACGCAAGAAGCTGCGCCGATTTGTAAGAATACAGCCACAGCCACTATCACAGATGACTCTTTGTGTGACCCTGCCTTACGACCCAACCCCTCGATTAACGAATGCAACACACCGCCATGTGCGCCTAGGTTAGCGGTTATACAAGCTCTCAAGTTAAGACAGCGTCTCAAACTATTCTTAATGCTTTTTTTTGGTTTTTGTTCCCCGAATGCCTTAGGTTTAGATGGAAAGTTGGGGATTGGAGCGATTGTTCAGCCTCGTGTGATGGGGGGATTCGGTCGAGGACCGTATCTTGCAGAAGCGACCAAGACACGCCGGTAAGGCCCATTGTGTAGTTCTTTTTTCACGGAAGGTCGAAAATTCTACAGAAGTAGCTTGATTTTTTTATTATTCTAAACGCAGGTGTCAGACGCGCTTTGCGAAATTGCTAAGCCGCGGGACCAGGAGCCCTGCAATACCCATGACTGTCCACGTTGGTTTGAAGGGGCGTGGTCAGGAGTGAGTATTTTATTTTCCTCATCTGTAATTTTGCCTGCTTTACCATATTTTTTCTTTTTTGCAATTTTTTAATGTTGCCAAAGTGTTCCGCTTCTTGTGGAGAGGGAATCCAAGTGCGTACGGTGTTATGCAGAGATGCGAGAGGTCATCCAACCAGTGATTGTGACCTTGCCCATCAACCTAATGCCAGTCAACCTTGCTCGACCGGCATTCTCTGCCCTACCACTGTATTGACGACACTGCCCTCTACAAAGACAACTAAATTTGAGCCTCGCATTGCTCACTTTCATGGTAAGTTCATTCTGTAATACTGGTTCGTATTCTGGACCTTTTCGCTTTGTATCGCGTTTTACGCACCAATTTACACCTTAGAAGAATTCTCGCTTTCAAGTAAATCCGATCTGGTGCCGCCTATTTTACGGTCGACTTGAAAGCCTTCTTTGAGAGTTGTTTACCTTCTCACCCTTTTTCTTTGATGTTTCTTACTACGTCAAACGAATTCCCGGAGAAAGATAATAAACCCGCATAGATATAAAAACGCCCCCGGAGCCAAAGAGACAAACGAAAAGCGAAAACTGCCATAATGATTACACTTTTTGGCGGTCGTTCCGACGACAATATGTGAAATGTTCTACAATTGCGAACTACTTTGATTTTTTTTTCAAAAACTACAATCAATTGAAATGAGAATGAAAAACAAAACGCGAACCCAAGCTGAACCCGAAGCGAATGACAATTCTGTGGTTATATCGATATTAAAACTTATTAATCGATAAATTGGTATATTAATAACAATAAGAAATTGACAGTTCTTATTAAGTTTGAAAATGGATTTTCTTTATTAGTAACTGTGGGTTCTGACAAAAAATTACGAACAATTCAAGTGAATTAAAAAGGCTTGCTTAATCTTGGCCTGAGCGTTGCCGTAGGCTATAGCTACATACTCCGTATTCGGCTCAGTTTCGGATTAGGTTCTCGTTTTCGTTGTGGTTTTTGACAACGGTTTCAGAGTAATTCGCTAAATCACCATAAGGAATACCAAATGGCCAGCTTATTATTCAAAGAAAAATAATTTTGCATGTAAAACATTTCATGTGTTGTCCAAACGACTGCCAAAAACATGAAAAGATATTATGGCGGTTTTCGTTTTCGTAACATCAAACGTTATTTTAAGAACTTACACACTGCATACGTTCTCCGAGGTGTATGTTAATATTTCTGAAAAACTTCCAGCCTTCGGCTGCAGATGACGCTATTTACCAGCCTTTCCGGAAAAGGAATTTCTTATAGCTAAAAAAAAGTCTAACTTGCCACTTGAAATGGCATATTTCCGCTTGCAGTAATACTGAGCAGACAATCTAGCAGGAGTAAAGCTTATAGCCCTAGGAAAACATAAAATAAAAATAAAATAACTTACATCGCAACAGTCTAACAACTGGTACCTCCATTTCCCCATCTTCGGTGGGGAAAATGGCGAATTGCATCCCAGCTTTTTAAACAAAATTCTTTCTTTTCAAACCACATCGAAGTTTATGGAAAACTTAGGAGTTTTAGACTTGACCAAATAGGAGTTCCGTGAAACAGGCAATTTAGAGACAGTGTTTAATTAGCAGAAATACAAATTCCTTACCTTGAAGTCCGAAAAGTAAAAAGCTTCTTGAGAACACAACTAGTGAACTGTCCAAGCGGTACGCGATGGAGGACGCCACTTCTGCGGAACAGCTGGGAAAAAATTGTTAATATATAATATAAACTGACCCCGCAGGTCTGTATATATTTGCTGTTTATCCGGAATTAGCAATTCTCACACTCGGTGGCAAGGACTGAACTATTCTGAACAAGACTGTGTATTATATTTTTAAATTACACTTAGTGTGTGTGATGAACTGATGATTATCAAGTACAACTGGTTGATCTTTAGGAAAGCCTAACTTTCTATTTTTCTTTGCTTCGTGGCGTTGTGGGCAAGATTATTTTTCATCAAAGTAGAACTCTATTTTTATAACGTTTAAGCCACTTATTTATTGTTAAGGTGAAGACCTGCATTCCGTAACACACAGCCTATTTGATGACGAGGAAGAAGAATTGCGGAAAATGCTGACACCTTCCGCGGAGCTGCCCGAGCGTTTACCGGAGCGTCAGCCTCTCATACTGCCTCATCCGTCAGCCCAAATGGCGAGTAGACTCGTCGTCGACGAGAAGAGCATACCGACAGACCCAACGTAAGTGAAGATTCATTTTAGTCGCAGCTTTCTTTTTGTAACTCGGTAGCATGGAACTAACATGTATGGGGTTTTATAACTAAAAGAAAAGAAAGGAGAATATAAAAAAGAGGGGTCAAGCATTTTAGTAATGTTCGGATGAAGGACTTATTTAATTCTAGCCAATATCTATTATGACTTTTCCACTGCAGCCAGAGGCTGTACTATGGGTGCGGATGGTTTTATGTCAGGTATCGGGCCTATTTCAAAGAGTACTAGTGCACTCACGAAAGTATTGTCGCACTCACGTAAACACCATGGCACCGCCTGCTCCGCACATGTATACGGGCTTGAGAAATCAAGTTCTCACACGCTGAACCTCCAATATATATATATATATATTCCTCCACGGTGTATTTCCTTGATTCTAGGGAGAATTTTCCGTTAGTGCTTCTCGACGGAGGGGAGCGAGTTCTTTGAATTCCTACTTCCCGCTAGTCAAGTAGAAACTTTTGCACGTTGGGTAGTGCACAACATATTAAAATGTAGTTTTTTCGGGGTAGTTTTTCTGAATGACAAAGCACGCTTCCGACTTCCAGCCAGCATGGGTTATTGCAAACATTTTGCCTTTTCCACGACCCACTTTTTAAGAAGCCATTCATTTGACACCGAGGCATGACAGATAGCTTGTGTCATTAGTTCCTACTAAAAGCCTGGTTTCTCCTTTCCCATTTTCAACAGTTTTATAGACGGAGAATGGAGTCCGTGTTCGGTAACGTGCGGGGAAGGCGTCAAAAGACGTGACGTTCATTGCAAAATATTCCTCGAGTTTTCCCGAACCATTGCACGCCTCCCGGATAGGGAGTGTCCCGGCCCCAAACCTGTCGAATCCGAGAGATGTGTTATGATGCCGTGTTCCTTGTCCAACAGGTGCTTATTTACTTTGACGTGACTTAATAACCGATCGAAGAAACGTATCTAGTAGGTACGAGCCTTGGGTAGGTGCCATTAGCGACCAGTCACGGGAACAAGGTCGCAATAATGTAGAAGATTTGCTAGCCGCTAATAAAGTCGAAGCTCCCAACGCCAATACGAAAGGTTTACATGTCAACTATTCGTGGAAAATGTCTGGTTTCACCCAGTGCAGTGCTTCTTGCTTGGGAGGTAAAATATAAACTTTCCACGTTAACATATCTTTCTATAAGTATACATAAGTATAAACATTCTAAAAAAGTTGATTAGAAAACAGGGTATTTACCAGACTATTTAACTTGTTGTTGATGTAGGAGTTCAAGAATCCATAATCGAGTGCTTCCGTGACCAAGATGGTCAGCGTGTCAGTCCGTACCTTTGTCCACTGGATAAGAGACCGGACGCAATAACCCGAACTTGCAACGACATACCGTGTCCGCCCAGATGGAATATATCGGATTTTTCAGCTTGCTCGAAACCCTGTGGCGGAGGAACTCAAGCCAGGGAAGTTCACTGTATCCATGAAGTGGCGCGGGGAGGAGGCAATACTTTACCCGTTGCCACTGACCTCTGTCCCCAGCCTCCTCCCAGAGCACAGCAGTTTTGCAATATGATTGATTGTCCAATCGATTGGCAGGTTGGCTCTTGGAGCAAAGTAATATCTAGCTGTCCTTTTCTTTAGAGCTCCTGTAATAAAACGCCTCCTTTTTTTGGTTGTTTGTAGTGCTCGGAAAAATGCGGTGGGGGTCATAAAGTACGGAAAGTACCTTGCCAGCAAGTTACGGCATTGGGCCAAGTTGTAGTAAAAGCGCCACATCTTTGTCCTCAGCCCAAACCAGACGAATCGAAGCCGTGCAATCCCAAACCTTGCAATGAACTGACCAAACCCAAAATTATTGCCGTGGACCAAAACTATACTCAACCGGCTTCGCGCAAGAAAGTGACTTTAAAAATTGGTGGACGAGCCACCGTCTTGAAAGGCACTCAAGTGAAGATTCGCTGCCCTGTCAAGCAATTTGACAAGTATTTTATCATCTGAAAGCTTGTGCTTTTAACCTATCAGAAATCATGTTTAGAGCTAAGATTATCTGGATGAAGGGCCACGAATACCTGAGTAATACCAAGAAATTCCACATTTCTTCCAAGGGTGTTCTGCGCATATCGGACGCTACGTTCAGCGACAGTGGTGTTTACTCTTGCTTAGGTAAGCACATACAGAAAGGAAAAGCGATCAATTATGAACCTTTTCTCCCTTACTATTTACAAAAATATAAACCAGCGGGAAGATCCACAGCAAATATTACGCTAACGGTACGTCCTTTGATCGTTCATGGGGATCAACAACGTCCCGGACCTCGTTATCACACAGACGACAGTTCTACCAATCCTCAGAACGTAAATATTGTTACGGTGAAAGAGCCAGGTACGCTTTTCTTTGACATGCTAGATTATATTTTTTCTAGATTATATTTAGGCGCATATAATCTTACTGTTATTTCCTTTACTTAATGAAAACAAATTTAGATCGCTCAACCGCCCCCAAGAGCAAAGGCCCGTCAAAGGGTGGAAAGAAAAAGCCGTTAGGAAAATCGACCACTACTTCTACGACTTCTACTACTACTACCACGACGCTCAAGCCTCATTTGAATAGTAATAAAATTGTGGAGGATCCCGAAGAGGAGGACGATGTTCGTTTCAACAAGCCCTGGCCCATTCTTCCTGCCGATACCGACGATACTGACGAAAGGTTCTCGTTCAAGTCCCTTGATGAAGACACCGAACGGAATATGATCGACACGGGGAACTTGTTTCCAGTCAGTAATCACGGTCGCAGTCGACCCGTGGATCCCTGGGATGGTCCTCTTTACTCCGACCAAGAACAGGTAAAAAAGAGCTCACGTATTCGTATATTCTGCGCAATGCCATGCATTAGTGAACAGGGGAACGTTATGGTTTATTTCCAAAATAATGCCATGTCTTTTAACTTAACCGAGTAATTAACCCTTGCTTTTTTCACGCTGCCTGAACTAACTATAAAAATAAGGATTGGGATTTACCCCCTCATTTAACCTACGTTACCCGTGCTCCCACTACTACCCGCCACACTCAGTGGACCCTCCCTGCTACCAACCCCGAAATGTATCATTCCCGGACTTCCCCCATGCCTAACGAACCCGAGCTCATTGAGCCTTTGCCTTCATACTGGCCTGCTAATAACTGGTGGGGTTCAGTGACTACCATCCAACAAATGCCGGACGATTCCGAGTCCAATAATGACAACTGGCTCTTTCCAACTCTACAATCTCATTCTCCCACTTATGCCAAATCTGGGGGGAGTCGACCCGTTCCCAGTTTCCAACTATTGCTTGCCGGGCTCCAGGTGAGACTTACGATTGAAGTCCCGGCTTTGCATGCACTTTTACCTCCTGTAGTACAACTTGCTGTCTATAGCTTGCATGTGTGACAAAGACACTAAACTACCATGAAGGTGGGATTCTTTGAGGGGACAGTTGAATTAGGGAATTAGAGAGGGGGGGAGGCGAATGCTAGTTACAAAGTAGAATAGTTGAATGGAATAGTTGCATAAGGCTCCTTGCACGGCCCGTGTTACACAAAGCACAGCTTTTGTGGCCTTTTCAGAACGAGCGGAAGGAATCTTCATCTGGACGACGAGGCGGCATCAAACAAGCTTCGCCAGCTTTCGCGGCGCCTCGAGAAACGCTGAAATCCATCAAAGCCGAAGGCCATTCGCCCTCCGAAACCGTTGATGATGAAGGAGTGGGCCAAGAGGTTATTTTGGGAAAAGGTAAAAACAAAAATATTTACAAAAATGCAATAGAACAAAAGACTAATATTGTCGTGTAGGAAAACCGGAGCATTTAAAATTTGAATGGATGCTCACACCGTGGTCGAAGTGCTCCCAGACTTGCGGCGGCAGTGGATTCCAAGTAGAATTAATAAAAAAAATATTAATACTGTGTTTTTAACTTGTTTCCTTCTTTCTAGTTACGTGCCGTCCAGTGTATTGTCAAGTTATATAATGTCACAAAAACTGTGGAAGGCGGTCTTTGCGAAGACGCTGGTTTTCCAGCACCCCCAACTGTGCAGAATTGTGGGCTCGATCACTGCCCACATTGGGAGGCCGGCTCCTGGGCACCCTGCGAAGAGTCGAAATGTTTCACTTGGAATACGGGTAGGAGCCATACGTTATGCTCCCAAAGGGAGTCTAGCTTAATAATCGGTATCCATTTGTCTAGCTTTGCAAAAACGGGATTTATGGTGCAAGCTAAGCAACGGCACGGAACTGGACCCAATTCTGTGCAGTGATAAAGACAAGCCTTCACAAAAACGGGAATGTTTCAATGACAACTGCAGAGGAACTTGGAAAGTGGGAGATTGGTCTGAGGTATAAAAAACAGCCTTCATTAATCGTTTATTTATCACGTTCACTATGAAGCTTCGAAGCTTTAACCAACTCTAACGTTGCTTGCGCATGCGATTTTTTGTTATTTTTTTTTCTTGGGATTCTAAAACCTCTATAAAGGAGTATTATTACAAAAACCCATTCAGATCATGGAGTTCCGCACGAAGTTCTAATATCAACGTTTTTTTTAAATTGTTTCGTTCCAAAACGCAAAAAAAACTACCATCCTTGCACGACATCTTTAAAAACAAAAACAAATCGTATTGTTCCTGCGTGAATCCCGCTTCTTCTTGTTATCTTCTCCATTACCTGGCGCCTGGTCTGGTGGATTGGCCCCTGATTCACTCCCTTTGTATCGGAATTAAAATAGTGCATTGCCAAATGTGAGGAGGAGGGCATTCAGACTCGACTACTCAATTGCGTTTGGTGGGGGACAAATCGGCCTGCTGGCATGGCATGTGCTACCTTGCCCAGGCCGGTAGTGATCAAGCCTTGTAATGGGCTTCCTTGTCCTCAGCGTAAGTTGGAACTTCTACTACCGTAGTGTCGTTTGCAGTAAATGATTTCGTGACGCCTTACGAGACTGAACAAAATCTGTGCTTTCCGCATGTGCTTTCTTGACTAGAAACTCCCACCACGAACATATTTTGCTTGGCTTCACGTTCCTCAAACACGAACGTCACGCGGCGCGTTTATCCGTCCCGATAGTTTCGCAAACCGCATTTACAATTTTTCCCTACAAACGTACACTATTTAGGAGTTATATAAATTAATTCAATGGTTTGCTTTTCTTTTCGCAGCCGGTGAATGCAAGGACGCGACGAAGTACTGTAGCTTGGCGAAGGTTTTGAAGCTCTGCTACATTCCGAGGTATCGAGAACGATGCTGTCGTTCTTGTGTCCTTCCAACATTTTCGCAAGCGAAGAAAGCTTCAACTCCAGGAGATACGAACTGGAAGCGTGAAAAGAGTGCACCTGTGTTGAAGTGAATTACACAAGTAGCAATTAATGTGCCAATTATATGCTCTTAGCTGGACGGATCGAGCATGACAAAAAGTGAATTCACGCTTCCAATAGCAGAGGATAAAGGATAAAACTGTACAGTGATGCTACATCCTATAAATGATGCAAAAAGGAGAAGGACAGGATACAGAGGAAAGCGTAGAGCTTTTTGCGATATAACACTCCAGGTTGTTGAAGCATTACCTCAGTTCCCAGTTTGCATTGTTTCTCGTTTACTGCATATGAATTTACATAATAACATTCCGCCACTGGTTTCCTACGAGCATGTTATAGCCTCTCAATAATGCCATCCTGTGCATGAACTATTGTAAACTTCTGTAATTTATCGTATTTCTAATTAGTATCCTATGTGTATGTCTTACTTCAATGCGGTGCGCAGTTTAATTAAAGTCCAAAATGAACGACACAACCATAAGGGACATCGAAAATGTCTTTGATCATACATACAAGGTTAGCTAACTTTATAGCAAACTTCACATTTTTCAGCTCTTAAAAAATATAACAAATATGGGCAGGTCGACAATTAGAGAACTTTCTCTAAATTTTCGAGCTTCATTGTGACCTAATAAATGCAAAATCTACGAACCACAGATTACATAGGTTTAACGTGGCATGCGTTTACTGATAATATAAACGTTGAGGAGTTAGAACAACACAGTTACGTACTGTACTTACACGTACTATACAGTACACTCAAAGTCGCTAAAGTGGGCCATAGTGACCCGGGTGGTACCTGGGGAGACCCCAGCCTTCGAGCAGAAAGTACCTTGCCATCTGGCTCGGGGACCCATAGCCATTAGAAGATGAAATAATAAGTTTCCGATCCTTTTGTCAAATAGGTTTCTACTACGAATTAGCTTATAACATAAAGTAATTGTGTGGCATGCAAGTCTCCCTAGCGAAGATTCAGAAAGCGCGCCTAAATTTGCCCACAACTATGGCGACGTCGCGCACAGCCATCCATATGGGCAGGGCTTGTTTGATTTAAGCGTGGAGCCATACCCGCGAGATTGTATTGTTTGGAACATCTAAGACTAGATTAAAAACTCCATTTTAGATGCCGGCTAGAAAAGGAGTTAAAAAGAATCAGAAGAAACAAAACGATGACGATTTAACCGCAAAGGAAAAAACAGTAGTTAAAGTAGTAAGTACTGAGACACTTATAACTAATTGCGTGATCTCGGTACACGGTAGTAAAACTAAAGTAATCCTTTTATTTTAGATGCCTGCTACAAAAGCAAAAGGAGTTAAAAGGATTCAAAAGAAACAAATCGCTGAGGAAAGAGGAATACAAAATTGGACCGAAAAGGAAAAAGAAGTCCTGAGATACTTACTGCGTGAACGTGGAAGTAAAATTAAAGACGATACAAGTACCCTGAAGATGAACCTCCCCACCCGTTATACACATCTTAAAGACAATTTGGTGAAGATGGGAAGACCTTTTGCTAACTTCGTGTCAGATGGCGAGGAAAACTCTGGAAATTTAGCAAAAGCTCCCATAGAGGAGTGGATCTATTCTCTACGTCAATACCGTGGTGCATATTACTGCTCTCATGCCAACTTAGTATCAAAAGCCTTGAGTCACATCGCCTTATTTGAAAGGCAACCAGAAGTTAAAGAAACTGGTGGTATAGAATACGCGCAAATTTATGAGTACTTTGCGTCCTTAATGCTTGGAGAAGTCCCCAAGGAGTTATCACCTGCAAATGCCAAGAGAGTTCTAAACTTGCTGACAGAATTTACTTCATTTGTTAAGGCCAGAGTTCCGGAAGCAAATCAAGCATTAGCAAACGTTAGTCACCCCCCTCCTAAACCCGAGTCCTTCAGCGAAACGCATCTAGAAAGGGTGAGTAATTTTTTGGGTCTGTTACCTACTTTCGAATATTCTAATACTTTTGTGTTTAGAGTAAAAAAAATATTATGACACCTGAACAAGTAAGAGACTTGGAAGCGGAGAAAGAGCGTGACTTGAAAAAAATTACCTCTTTGATTTATGGCAGTGTGGCGTTCAACCCTTTCAAACTGCCTACGCCTGATTAAGTATTCCTTTTTTTACAATTAACCGATGTATTACATTGCGTGCATTCTATCACGTGCTTTTTTAACTGCGAAATAAATAAATTGTGATTACTGGTTTATACATAAATGGGTCTTATTAGAGCTGAATACCTTCATACTTCCCAGTTGAAAGAAAATGACGATTCCTCAAAGGGTCGTCTTACAAATTGTCCCCCAGGTGGCATTTTCTTTGTTTACATGTTCTTCAAATATGGCATTACATGGTATAAAAATTAAAAAGCAAAAATTTTAAATACCTTTACTGATTTATATAACTCCTAGGTATTCCGACTGGGCACTCAATAAGGCCTACGAATGAGAAAGCTATTTTTAGTGAAGGGTACAGTTCATCTTCCATCAGCACTCCAGATGCATCTCTTGTAGACGATGGATTTTTGGAAAACTATTTTTATGCGAGTCAGGTTCATAAAAAAGAAAACAGCTAGGTGTATTATATCTTATCGTATTTTTTCCGAACTTCCTGCTAGGATTTTATGGACTTGAAAACTAAAGAGGAGTTGGAAGTAGCCATTGAGACATGCAAAGAACAAATTTTGGAAGAAGATGGTATAACTGACCGAAAAAGGCTTCTTGTACGCAAACTTGTGCAGCTTAGACTCAGACTGGAGGATGTAAAGGAAAGCGGAGGTCAGCATCTTGAAGGAACAGTTACAGAAGGCCATTTATTTCTCCCACAAGGATTGCTGCAAGTTCGCCTGCAACCGTCAGAATTCTTTTGCGATACCTGCAGTGGGATCATATGGGTTATTGTCCAGTCTTGGCTTCAGTGTTCAGGTACAGTACACCAATCTTATGATGTGGGAATAAATTTTGCTTTATTATATATTGACAATTATTGATTATTGTCTTGAAGGCTGCCACTATCTTTGCCACGCCAAATGCTTGCCAGCTGTAAAGAGAAAATGCGTGCATCTCAAAGTTCAAGAGTCTAATTCGTATATCACCCAAATTTGTCCTGAAGTTAGCCTGGCATCCCAGAATTATAAATGTGTGGAGTGTAAAAACGCCATTTCATTCAGTAAGCAAGTAGAGTTGTGTCGTTTCTTCTTTCATGTTCGTAACGATCTTATAGAATCAAACTGGGGAGAACCGCGCCTTTGTGACTATAATGGTCACTATTATTGTCCGTCTTGTCACTGGGGAAACACGGGTTACATCCCATCCCGGATTTTATTGAATTGGGATTTTGGAAAGAAAACAGTGAGCCGTGAATCAAAGCAGCTTCTGAAGCTCATGAGAAGGAAGCCTGTTATAAATGTCCATAGCGTCAATCCTCGTTTATTTGGCCTAGTAGAAAACCTGAATCATGTCCAAGTAACACAAAATTTTGGAACGCTTACAAAATAAATATTTTAATTATTAACAGAAGCTACGAGAAGACATTTTGATTATGAAGCAGTATTTTCTATCGTGCCGTGAAGCCCTTGAATTGAAGTTGTTGCGGCTGCTAGAAGACAGGCAGCATTTTGTCGAGAATTCTCATATGTATTGTCTTCAAGATCTGATTGATATCGAAAACGGTGCCATGTTAACATACATACAACCAATTCACGAACGCTACATTGCTCACATTAAAGAAGATTGCCAGGTACGATTAGTATACGCAGTAGAATTACCCTAATTCGCCCTTGCCTGAGAAACTCGTAGACTTGTCAAGGAAAAGGTTACATCTGTAAGTTATGCGACAAACCACCTATCGTATTCCCGTTCGATGACTGCGTCACCGCCTGTTTACAGTGTCGGCATGTTTTCCATCGGGATTGCTACTTGCGACGTGATTCCAAATGCCCACTCTGTGACGTAAAAGCAACATTAACAGTCGTCGAAAACTATGATTAAGTTTGTGTATATAACAGGGGAAAAAGAATCATCAATTGTATATACATGTCTTAGTGGCCTTTATGGAGCTCTTATTTTGTTATTGCGATCTATAAATGGCCCTGAGAGTACTATGTTTGGGGTGTCCAGGTTGTTTATTTTGTGCATTCTATCACAATGTGCGGCTAACTATGTCTGTATGAGAGTTTAAAAGAAACATGAACGATTTGCTATACCACATGCTCTAGTTTTATTTCTTTAAATTTCTAGAGTAACATTAAAACAGTATAGAAAGGCCATTGCACCATTTTGCTAAGTCATGTTACATGCTCGCGCAGGGCCCCGTTTAGTCAAGAGGCTGCCCGCTTTCAAGCATAGCGGTTATACGTCAGCGGGCTGGGATGCCATCAGCGCATGCGTATTTCAGTTCATTGCCGACCGTCGTCAGAAAATGGCGTCCTCGAAGTTCCTCGAGGATGTGTTCGCTCGCGACATTGACGAGTCTGCAGTAAACGCGTTAGTAGGCTCATTAGAATCTCAGCTAGCGTCTTCGACATCGCAAGCTGGTGTCAATCAAGATTCAAGTGGGAGCCACAACCTATCAAACCATGTGAACCAGACAAACGGTAACGGACGACTGGGACCAAGACTAAGCGATGGAGTGGGAGAAGGCAAGGATTCTCACGTAAGCGTCGTCGCCACCGGTCTGCCTGTTTCAACTACAACTACGGCTTTGGCTTTGAGTTCAGCCCAGCCACTGCTGCAAGCTGCCTGTGCTGCACAGGCTCCAGACTCAAGAACCGCTGGATCGGCCACTGTCGCTCCACTCCCTAATGGGAGTTCGCCAGGTAAGCAATAATACTCTCAAAAATTGCTATTACTCAAGATGCTACCTATACCCCGACTTAAAACAGCCAACGCACCCAAACACACTTGGCTTGCCCTGGCTGAAAAGTTGGCGCGCGGGCTGTGCTCCTCCCGCGCCATTTCCATGTGCTGGCTTTGGTTCATTATGTATAAACTCCTTAATTGGCTTTAGTAGTAGTAGCAGTTATAGTCGGCAGCTATAACTACAAAATATGGACATGGTAACAGTAATCATAGTGTCAAAAATATCATGGCTTATAATACAGCCAGTTCTGCTATATATGCATTTGCCTTGTATACTTTTCAGTAACTAATAAGCAGTATATATGTCAAAGTGTATGGGCTCCACTAAATTTGGTTTTCTTATTACTACAGGTGTGGGTACGCTCACTATTACACCAACTAAAGCTACCGACATTGCCAACAAAGTCATGTACACTACATCCAGCAATGTGTTGGCGACTGGGGGAGTGATCAACCTAAATGCCAATATGGTGCCACCGCCTGCAAATAATATCCTCCACAACGGCAGTTTGAATACGGTGAATGTCATTAGTGCACCACAAAGTACTACAGTTCACCATGGAGTCACCATGGTGCAACCCAGTCCAGGACATAAAGCTACTATAGCTGGACAGTTCATCCCGCCTAACCAAGTTCAAGCTCAAGGAAAGCCTGCGATAGTTTTTCAAACCAAGCCAGGCACTACAACAATGTCCGGGCAAGTGGCCAATATGAGCACGGCAAATCTGACACCTACCAATGTGAATATAAGACCTTCAAGCACACATATTCAGCAGACTGTCACAATGACAAACACGCCTACCGTCATTGCCAATCCGGGAGGCGGAGTCCAGTTGGTCAGCATGAATGCCATGAGACCTGGGATTCCTAACGCAGCTTCACCGAGAACATTAGCACCTCGTTTGGTTCTAGCGCCTCAACAAGTGGTTGGCAACAGACCAGGACTTGGGGTATACTTAACCTTAATCCTATGCTGTACCTTTCATCAAACCTCCTCGTTAACGTACATGTTTTCTTGGCTAGATTTCATTACAAGCCTTGCAAGGTTTACCCGCTGGAGCAGGCGGCCACTTACTCGTGAAAACTGAAAATGGGCAGTTCCAGCTCTTACGGGTAGGAGCCGCCCCTGTTCCAGGACAGCCCGGTACGATGCAAGCCACGGTTTCCCAGGGTACGCCTACCACCCTCCAGAATTCAAATATACCTGTGACGACAGCATATCGATTTCAGGTAGATATTATTATATTTATTATTATCATTTATTATAAATTTACAGGTATTTATGCATTGATTATAGTCGTTTTTGACTACTAACACCTGTTCGCTTTTTTATTTTCATTCATAGAGCGTCACTACGATGGTAACTACCCAACCTACCCCGATTTCGACAATAACAGCCACAGCAGCAGTAGGCACGCCCACTACAGTTACGACCAATAGTGTAAGTTACCTGTGGAAATCATCAAAAAGGCAAAAAAGTCAAGCATTAAGTGAATTTTATAGCAAATGACCCCCGATACGGCTCGCATCAAATGCAAAAACTTTCTGGCCACCTTGCTCCGATTAGCCAGTGAACAACCTGATTCGGTGGCCAGAAACGTACGGAACTTGATTCAGGGACTAGTAGACGCCCGTGTCGAGCCCGAAGATTTTACTACCAAGCTCCAGAAAGAACTCAACTCAGCACCTCAACCATGCCTTATTCCTTTTCTCAAGGTAAGTCTTGAAAATTGCTTGCAGTGATAGACTTTTGTCCCGGTGAGTTTTTAACGTTCACGTTGTGTTTTCTTGATGTGTTGTGTTACAGAAAAGCCTTCCCCACTTAAGACAATCCTTAGCCACGAAAGAATTTGCCATCGATGGCATTCGCCCTCCTCCTTTGTCCACCATTACTACAGCCACCGTTAATAGTGTGGTCACTACCGCACCCACTGCACCAACGTCTACGGTCGTGAGACCTGCAGCACCTTCACCGGTATGCCTTTTGTTCAATTTTTCCTCCTATGTTTTTCAGATCGATTTAATTTTGTATCATTCCTGAGATTCTGGGTTGGTTTTGAGAAATTTGGGGTTGTGAAGAGTTGAAAGATGGTGTGTGATGTTCAGTCGCTTTCAAATTCATGTGTTTTTGGATTACAATTGCTTAGGCTGCTAGGATGCCAAGTCCAAGTTCGCCTGCGACAACTCCTGTCAAGCCCACAGCCGCAGCGGGCCGAAGTGTACGATATTTTCTTTTTGTTTTACCTCGTTCCTTTTCTTTACTGAATTAAAAGGTTGAGGTCCATGCAGTCTACAAAATTAGACTTATCAGCGCACGCTAACTGCCCGGCTTTTCAATTTGCATGGAATTAATTGCATGAAATGCATAAACGCCATAATCTCTTTTCTTAGCTTTTTTACACTTGTTTCATGTGTCTTGGCTTGTATCGCAGGCTTCGAAGTCACCTGGAGCATCAAGGCCAACCAAAGCCCAGCAAGCGGCGGCTAAAAAGGAAGCAGAAGCAAAGGCGGCGGCGGCCGCCGCGTCAGCAGAAGCAGCCTCCAATTCTTCAGCCAGCTCTGGAGCTTCCGCCCCCGTCACTCTTACCATCAACCTCCCACCTACCAGCACCACTGCACCAAGTTCCACTGCACCAAAAGCGTCTTCGTCCAAGCCTGCCAACAAAGACAAGGATAAAAAACCGTTTGCGTCGTCAGGCGCTTCTTCGTCAGTGGGGTTAAGGTAGTATTACGTAATCATCACCGTCAAGAAATGCTAAAATGACCGTATTTTTTTATTTCGGTTTAGTGGGGATGACGATATTAACGATGTAGCCGCGATGGGAGGTGTCAATCTGGCCGAGGAAACCCAACGCATTTTGGGTTCAACGGAGTTGATTGGTACCCAAATCCGGTCCTGTAAAGATGAGGTTTTCTTACAAGCCACGCCCTTACACGATAAGATTCAAAACATAGGTATGTCAGCATTGCTTTTAAGGGACTTTTTCCCCAAAAAAGGTTTCAAGTTATTATTATCTTTATAATTAATATAATTATTAATATTATTAGTATTATATACCCGATTTTAAAAATGTACGTTTTAATTATAAACTTCGGCAACAGGCTTATGCCTATATTTAAAAAAAATCATTATAATTATTATTATATTAGCTTCCCGCCTGGGTCTGGAGGACACACCCCCTGAAGTGGTTGCCTTAATCTCGCATGCTACCCAGGAGAGATTAAAGAATCTCGTGGAAAAGTTGGCCGTTATCGCGGAGCATCGACTAGACATCATTAAGGTACGCGCCATTGCCATGACTAGTTCCGACTTGGCTGGTTCTAATGAAACGGTAATTTAGACGGATCCCCGCTACGAAGCTCAGCAAGACGTCAAAGGCCAACTCAAGTTTCTCGAAGAACTAGACCGATTGGAACGAAGGCGACATTCGGAGCAACAAAGAGAAATGCTTATGAAAGCAGCCAAGTCACGATCTAAAGCGGAGGACCCTGAGCAAGCCAAGCTGAAAGCGAAAGCCAAAGAGGTAGCGGTTTAAGGGTCAAATCTCGGGCTAAATTTCTACTCACATTATTGGAAACTCTAGATGCAAAGAGCGGAGATGGAGGAAATGAGACAACGGGAAGCGAACTTGACCGCGTTGCAAGCAATCGGGCCCAGAAAGAAACCACGGTTAGATTTGGCGGGAACGTCCACAACTACCCAGGTACAAATTCGTTGCAACTACTTGTATAAAATTTCTATAAAATTTCTGTAAAATACTACAAGAGTCGTGCCGAGTGATGCATGTCGTTATCCTTTTTATGAAGCTCGTAGACTGGTATTAATCATATTTGTTCTATGAAGGTATCCCTACGTCCGCGTGTGAAGCGTGTCAACTTGCGAGATTTGCTGTTTTTGATGGAAGAGGAGCGAGACCTTTGTAGATCTCCTTTCCTTTACAAAAGTTATCTTAAGTGAGACAAGCCTTACAAAAAGAGTGAAAGTGAGCATCAAAGGTTAACAATTATGGTGCCCCGTGTGAGTGTCTACCCTGTGCTTTTTGTTAACTTACGAAACATATGAGAAACGGTCTTGAACCCATGCAAAAAAAAGAACCGATAACGTTTGCTATATAGAGTTCTGAGCGCTATAGTTCAGTAATGAAAAAAAAATTAAGTAAAAAAAAAAGTATTTGCAGGGTAGTTTATGCAAATAGTAAAAGGTGGTGAGGCTCTTTAACAGCAGCACCCGGGCCGTTTTAACGCGTGCTAATCAATTATGAAAAAAATTGTTACCATGATTGTTTGCGAGTGGGGGATCAGTTGTTTTGTTGTTGATTTTTTTTTTTGTGGCCAGGGTAGGAAGAAATCCTTTAGGAAGTTTAGCGGCAATTTTTAAACAAGCTGGGGCTAAAAACGTATTCTATAAATGCGCCTTTTTGTATAAAACTTGACAACTCCTAAGAAAATTCTTATGAATTAAAATACGCGAATAGGAACTCGCTAGATTTTTCACTGCATTACGTTTATTTGTACAGACTTCTTATTGACGCGATTTTTTCGCTAATGTGGTTTACTTTAATCCGGTTCAGACAAACCGATATGAGATTGGTCAACTGTAGGTCAGGGACAGTTTCCAGTACCGTTTTCTTATTTTTTTCGTATATATTCTGAGTTTGTCTCATCTCTTGTTATTTTCAACGCAACAAAAACTGACGGTTGCATTGGACCAATTAACTGTTGATAACATAATATAATAGAGAACAAGAGATGGCTTAAAGCATTTATTGATGCCCTAATTATCTTAAACTATTTTTGACCCGTACGAGTCGTTTTTTTTCCAGTATCTTGAGTATCTAGCAGTAAGTTTCCAGTACTTTGAAGTGTTAGGGTAGTAGGCTGTGGTTCACCACAGCCTACTACTTTGGATTATTTTTTTTACTGAGGTATGCAACGTAAAATTTGAATTTAAACTGCTCAAAATTTTCATGGCGACAAAACGGAATACAGTAGATGCCGCTTATTGTGATCACTGGTTATTAGAATTAGCCGCTTTACGGAATCAAATTTTAAAGGACCGGTTCAAAATGATACAATTCATAGCACACTGCAATAAGGACGATTTTACTATGCTAACGTGTGGGAAAGTAGACTTTATTAACATCTCAGATTCATAGCATTTTCGGTTATTAGAATCACACATTTGGATGTTAGAATCAATTTCAAAATAATCTTCACAGTACACTAACGAAACTACAGTAGTGATTGCTTCATGGACTTTGCATATTGACCAAATGACATTGCTATCACATCGCGTTTTGACCGGATTGTTATTTCCAGCCTACTAAGACGCTTAGGGGGAAATCCCTTCTAAACTCCCCAGTCAATTGAATGAGCAGGTTATTCAGTTGAATGACCAGTTCCTTTAATTGACTCCGAAAATTAGAAGGGATATCGTGTTGAGAACCCTACCTAAGCGTCGAAGTAAGCTTCAAAGGCAGTGTTAGTTGTGCTTTAGACGTGTGGTTATATAAAAATGGCGACCATCAAGAAAAAGAGTTGATTTAAATGTAAAAGAGAAGTTGCGACTCATGGATATTCACTTGACAAACATGATCACAATAAGCGACATTACTGTATTTGCAGGGGTAAAATCGAAAAGTTAAGGGCTGTGTTGTCGCCAGCCTGGTTACGTGCGAGGAAGTCAATAAAGTCGCAAGGCAGGTTTTATCGACGAGTGGCAAAAGGATACCTTCATTAGGGGTGGATTCTTGGAACATTCCGTACCCTGAAGGCACACCTCGAGCTTAGCAAACAGACTTGATGTAAATTTCCTATGCTTTTACAAGTGCCTAAACGGGATGACCTGCTGGGGGGAGCCTTGCAAAGAGGAAAGGAGGACGTGCCTTATGCAAGTTTTACGGAATGTAATGAAGAGGGATTCCATAATAATGGAGTTTCTCGTAGGCAAAAACCCCCAAACTGTTCCCGGTCTTTTGAGGTTCCTGATGCTTGCCAGATAGCTCGGGACTGGACGAAAACTTCCTTAATTGGTTTGCTATGGGGAGTAGAGGCAGGTGTGTGACAGGCTGTACTAATGGGCGTGACGGCGTGACTCCACAACCCGGTACTAACACACAAGACTATACGCAAGGGAATGTGCGAGGCCGGAAAAAGACGCTGCTATAATTTCGACATCTTTTTTTATGTGTCCAGGCCCCATTTTCTCACTTCAGGTCAAGCCCGGAGACACGAACGCATCCGAATCCTTTGGCCCAAGCAACAAAGCTCGAAGTAAATAATGAACCCAAATTCTGGGCACAGGCGCCAGCCATTGTTACGTATATCGTCTGTCCATATCTGCCATGAGGGGTTATGGTCCTCTCCAACATCTTTTTAAACAAGTCTAATCGAAACTCCATCATTGTTAGGTACGAAAGCAATACGACCCAGACGGAGCAAAACATCCGCAAACGCTGTCTCTTTCGAAGCTTTCTTCCTGATCTATTGAGTTTGGGGTGTAGAAAGCGCGATCTTGTCTGCGTCGGTAAAGGATTCAAGGAAAACGATGTGGGCGGTATTGTGCGGTAATTTACACTCCGGATCCTACGAGATTTTAATGATCGACTTTTTTGTTTTTTTTAACCAACTTGTATAGTGTATGCCCGGGGGTCCAAACTGCTCGCTAGCAGTGCATAATGCAGTTCTCCATCAGTATGGATAACTCGATCCCGGAGCCGGCAGCATAGAAGGGAGAAAGAGTGAAGGAGGTGGGGAGGGGGGTGAGGAGGGAGAGTTCTTCGCATCGCATTCTTTATACCCTGCGGGGCTAGGTTGCTGAGGGGAGACCACCGGCCAGCAACGATTTTTAATCACGAAACTCGTCTCTTTTCATCTCTTTTTGGATCGCGTTCGCTCAAGGCCTGCCTGCAGGAGCTGTTGGCTTTTCATCTTAGGTTTTGACTGTTCCGTCGTCGTCTCGCGCTCTTGGGCTGCTGCGCTCGCTATGGTTGTCGTGTATGCTGACCGGCATGCCCGCAGGCTACCATTAACCTAACTGCCACGGCAACGTAGTGCTCAGGGCAAAGCGCAGCATCCAAACTCACGCGCCCCGCCATCCCACGTGAAACTGCCTGCAATCTTAGCGTAGCCTCCAGTCATAGCAACCCCTTTTTCGCCAGATTCTATCGCCGTACCACTTGAGATCGGTACGGCTTTGCCAAGCCCATCCGTACCGTAGAACAACGCGGCACAAGCAACATTTGGAAGATTGCAGCTCGCGAGGGAACATCGCTTCTGTATACCAGCGTGTCTGCCGTTCACCGTTCAACCCAGCAAAGCCAGAACGGAGCTCAGAAAACGGGTAAAAAGAAAAAGCCGTTAATATTTTAAATCGTGCCGTGTTTTACCTGAGGAAAATCGAAAGAAGTAAAGTGTACACGTGTGCCAGTGATAAAACGTCGCATAATAAGGAGTTGTTAAAGCATTTACACCCACAAGCCAAGTCCAACTAGAGTCGTTTAACGATAAGAAACTAGCTCATCTGTACGGAACAACTTGTTTGAGCTTACTTTTTTCATTTCACGGGACTTTTCGTTAAAGAAAGGCAGGTACCAAGCATTCTCAATTTGCGTGTAGCTCAAGCTTTCGCATTGATTTTTCACTAAACGGAGCTTGTTAAGTTTATCGGTTGTCTTGGCAGTTTGTGCCGCCGTGCAAGTGTTTGTTGCTGTCTGGTTAACTGCACCAGGACGGGAGCTACCAAGGTGTGATGACGTTTAACCTATGCCAGTGCACAGCAAGCACGCGCTTTCGTTGGTTTCCAAGCTTTCGTGTTTTAAAAACAAATAGTGCACAACCGTTTTCCAGCTTTCTTTACCACCATTATTTATGTTCATATTAATACTTGTTTATATTTATACTAATTTGTATTTATACTTATTTATATTTAAACATATTTATTTATATACTTATTTTATGTGTCTTTATAGGAAACCCGATTTTGAATTCTACGTCTGTCTCGAATGAAGGGAAGCTTAAAAAGGTATTGAGGAAGGTCAATCAATTATCTAGCAGAGTACCATAACCGAGTTTTAGAGAGGGGCAAAGGCAGCCTGGTATGAGTGAGAGGACAGGGTTCGTATGGTATTTGCCTGATGGGTAGACGACGTAAACGTTCCGAGTGCTGTGCTTGGACCTCTCGGATCAGTGCTGGAGGACCTTGGCCAGCATTTGCCAACACACATATACATACCACCAAGGGTTGGGCCAATTTGCCTAAAGCTTGATGTGCCCACTGGCAGTGAAATTGACCACGATCTGCCCAAGTCAAGACCTTAGAAAGAAAAGAAAAAAATGCCATGATTAATTTTGCGAGCCCAAAGGGATGCTCTGTCGTTATGTTTGCAGTCAGTTCGCGATAAGCTCGAACTTCTAGCCCATAGTTTGTCGTTCTGAAGTCCCTACTGATTTCAGAAAATAAAACTCCAATTTTAGTGCTAATAATATTGGCTGTAAAAAAGCGGCAAGCCGGGCGAGAAAGGAGCTGAGCTCTGCATGACAGACCAACGAGAGTTCGCATTAGCTTTTTAGTTATTAGAAAGCTATTTTGAATTGTAGCTCATCGCGGCATTGTTGGCCGTTGGCTATTGTAACCTAAACAAGAAAGAGCTGATGCAGAAAATGGAAAGGCGGGGGATAAAGAAGAGAAGAGGGCAGATTTTTTTTCTAATGCAAAAGGCGGGTGTTTGCATACGAAATGAGGATGCCTCAAGCGGCGTACTGCCCGAGGTTTAGAGGTCCTCATCTTCTCAAGAACGATTTCCTAGCGTTAGGTTTGCTTTCTGTATACTTTATGCAAGTTCTTTATATGAACTCTCAGTCATTGCTCAGGATGCACTAGAGTAAGGTACACGTACACGATGATAAGAGTTTGGTCAACAACCGATTTCATGTGATTTTTCCCGAAGATCCGGTCTTAACATTGTCTTTTGTATTCTGACAGGTACTGGATTCGCTTACGTCACGGAGATACGGATTGAAAGCTCTTGAATTCCTAACCACCAAAGCTGCGGCTTGAACGAAATTGCTTAATTTCTCAAGTGATTGGAACTTTGATTAAGCATTCCAAGAAGCATACAGATCCCACGGTTTTACCATGCAAGTGGAGAAGATCCTAGCGAAAGCGCAGACCAGGTAAGATGGGATATTTTTATTGCATTTTGGGTTTCTTTTCAAGTGCCAGTAACGTGCATATGGTCTGGTGTTGGTTCCCTTGGTCATCCGAACTAGAACATTGTATTAACCCCTTTGACCCGAGCGTCAGTTAATGGTAGCCCCTCGGCTGAATGCCCATTTGGGATCATGCAGTGTGGTGTTGCCCTGTAATTGCGGTGGGCATTGCTCGTGCGAGACGAACGCTTCTAACGAGCACCGTCCGGTTTTTACCTACTTGAACCACGAAGAACGTCTCACGCAGCTTCGAAAAGCTAGTCCCTCTTTCGGAGACATCAGATCATGTGGTTACTCATCCTCGGGGTTAAATTGGGTCGTGGGAAGAGATAGGTGACGCGTGCCGATACAATGTGGTGGACGGCACACGTCTTTCAACTTGCTATTCCTCTAGAGCTTCATGGGCTATTGAACTTTGTGGGGCTATCCACTTGGTCATAGCCTTTGTTTCCTTTTCGTGTAATTTATATCATATTTTTGTGTTTGTTTGAGCAGGTTATTGTCGCCAAGCTTGTCTCCAGCTACGTCACCAACCATGTCTTCATCGTCGTCACCCACTCCGACACCTTCGACGCCAGTTTTCACGCCCAAAATTACTGGTATCCCATCCGTAGCTGCAGCTTCCCGATACACTGCTCCAGTTCACATTGACGTCGGAGGGACCATTTACACATCATCTTTAGAGACTCTTACAAAGTAAGACATGCACTTTTTTTGTCGTATTTTAACCTTTTTTTAACCTTGAGGAATGTATGTTATGTTAGCGAGTCTTTTATGGTTTTACTATACGCGAGGATTAGGTTCGAGTATAGCCAAATTGTTATGTACCCATGTTTGAGCATTTGTGTAAATTTAATGGAACTAGTTGAACTCTTTAAAAGGGTGGCTAGAGTTTTTCGTGCACGCGCGCACAGCGACAAGGTAGGAGATCCCCGTGATATGGCGCCTGGCTTTTTTTAAATAAAATCTTTGGCGTTCAGTTCACGTGGAATAGCCCGTAACTTGCTCAAGGGGAACTTTTAATGGTGAAGGGGAAAGGTGGGGGCACACAATTTGCCGTGTATGGGAGAAGAAGAGAGCTTCGGCCACGGACATGATCAACGTCTCAGAGGTCTCGGAGAAGTAGCTTTTTGGCCTCAGCTTTTCTGCCAGCTCTCTTTTTGTCTTTTTCCGCTCTTGTCTTCTCGGTACTCCTTGATGTGATGTGGCCATGGGGCTCCAAGAAGGCCATAGCCCTCCAGGTGTTGTTGGTCGACTTCTTGACCAAGGGATCTAAATAGGAGGACCAAATAGTTCGCATATTTAAGATGTGAATAGGCGGAAATCCTAGATCTAACCATCCCAGATTGGACCTTTCTTTTCTTTTTTTTTTAAATACCTTAAAAGGAACTGTCACCAAAGGGGCCAAGACGAAATAACTACTGCCACGCTGAATGAAGGTATTATGCATCATGATGGATGCGTGGGAAAACTTTCGAGGATTTGTTGTTCCTACGTAGTCTTGGAAAAGTGGAAAGGAGGTCCTGGTTTAGCATAAAGTCCTTTTTTGTGTCTGGGTATTTAGTCAGTTATAAAAAGCTGAAGGACTACTAGTATTTTATGCAGATAAAGTAGGTTAAGAAGCAGACCTTTTTTAATATTTGCGGTGGTATTTTTGTTGTACAGGTTCCCGGATTCTCGCTTGGCCAAATTGTTCAATGGCAGTATCCCCATTGTATTGGATAGTTTGAAGCAGCACTACTTTATTGACCGGGATGGGAAAATATTTCGGCACGTGCTCAACTTCCTTCGCAATACCAAGCTGCTTTTACCTGAGAACTTCAGTGATATAGATCTGTTATTGGAAGAAGCGCGGTTTTATGAGCTAACTGGTACGTATTCCCTTTATTACATCTTACGATCATTCGATATAATTACACGGTCGGAATGTTTGTCAAATTTTATTGTATTATTTTTTATTTATTTTTGTCTTTCCTAAAATTCAGCCATGGTGAGACAACTGGAACAGCTGCGGTTAGATCGTTACAGATCCGCGAAGACCGAACTGTATCATAATGGAAAATCCCGTAATATCGGCAGCGGTGGTAGCGGCGGAGTCGGAGGTATTAATACGACTGGCGTTGGGGGAATTACGCCCGTGTCAAGCAGTACCCAGAGCCCATCTCCGGGTTCGAAACGTCCGGCTCGAGATATCAGCAAAAGTGTGAATGGAGTCGAAGCGTTGAATCTATCAGTGGACGACAAGTATGGTTGGGAGTGTCTGGCATTGTATGTCAGTCCGGATCTGGGTGAACGCATAATGCTATCGGGCGAACGGTCGGTCATCGAAGATGCGTTCCCGGAAATTGCCAGTCCTTTGATGGACGCGCGAAGCAGCGTGGCGTGGAATCACGATCCGCGCCACGTTATTCGGTTTCCTCTCAATGGCTATTGTAAGCTGAACTCCATGCAAGCCATTTCGCGGTTACTCAATGCCAATTTCTCCATTGCTGCTTCGAACGGCGGTGGGGTAGAAGGTCAACAATTCTCAGAGTATTTGTTTGTACGCAGAGCTGTTCCCATGTAAGATGGTGTTATTTCATATTTGTCGGGCGAGGACGTTAGTAATTTTTATCTTATCAAGATTTGCGGCTCATATGTCTGCAAACGCTTTCTAAGAATTAGTTTTGACGAGTTTTTGACGAGCGGTCGTGGTGCCATCTAACTTTCATAGTTAGCAGTTTTTTAACAAAGTGCCAAATTTTGTACAGAAAATGGAATTAGTAACCAGGTGCCATGAGCAAATCTATCGTTTCGCATTCTACCGGTGTGTTTGTGTTTGTGTATTACGCGGGGGGTTTGGATATGATGGTAGATCTCGTTTGTTTGTTACTTGTAGTTTTTGCCACGTTTGTAAACCAATATGTTTTTTTGTCCCACACAGCGTTAACTACTCACGTAAGTTATCCTTTGAATTCATGTGCCAATAGTCGTAGTAGTAGTTTTTCTCCTCACCTTCCTACTTCCTCCCCCTTTTTACAATCTATTATCTCATCTCATTTTCCCTTTATTCAAGTATTCTTATATAGGAAAGACAATTCAGTGCCATCCGGGGATAATTGCGACCCGTTTATTTTGTACAGAAATGGTCCGTTTGTACAGGCCATTTGCCTCAACCGGAAATAAATAACGTTTAACAAAATCGTGGTTACACTTGGGCCCAGTTCCACCAGTTGACTTCGGTGGGGAATTTCACTTGACCTTCAATTTTAGCATGCAAAAGCCTATCCCCAAATCCAAATGTAAGGGGAAAAACGATAGTAAGCCCACTTGTGGAAGTGGGCCTTGAAGCTATTCTCATCTACCTTAGTTAACCAATACACAGCATTCTTCTCCATTTACCGGACATATTCCCAAAGGTTGACGTGGAGCCTTTCCGCAGTTAGCAGTCGGCATGCAAGTACCTCCGCGTTGATGGCAATCGCGGACATTTCGCCCCACTGTTGAGCCAAATTTTAGTAAAACTTGCCAATTCCCGTAGCACTTTATATAAAAAATAAAACCTTACCATCATGGCAGCACTCCAGAGAGGAACCCATGTCAGTGCAAAGGCCGCGTTCAGCAGCGAGTTTCCCTTCAGGGCATTCGCTGGCTTCAATACAGAGTCCCCCAGAAGCTAAACAAGCTGGCGTACCTGTATTTGTTTTCGGCTTTACGCCATCTTTGATTTTAGGAACTTTTCCTATTATAAATGATTGAAAATCATTGATGTTCCGGATACGCTCAACGTTAATTAAATTAAATTTACCTGCTTCCGCCAAAGTGACGATAAAGACACATACCAAAGCTGCAATAATGAAATAACGCATGATGAATTAGCTTCGATTTAGTCTGTTCTGTGTAGTTCACGTGGCGCTAAAACGCTTTCCAATGTGACTGATGTTTTCAGCACGGAGTTGCATGCTATTTATGGGAAAACCACCAAAGCCTAGAGGCTATGACCAGGTGTCGTAACAACAACCCATATGCTGAAAATCGTGTATTCATTACCTGCACTTTCTATGCTTTCCAACGTTTCTGTGTTGACTTCTTGCAGCTCCATAAGCGGGAATTTACCCTGTTACTCCCGGCTACTTACGCGCGGCCACGTCGAATCGATTTTCGCGCGCTTGGAAAACCAAACCCTGCCTATTTTCATTGACCCAACACGAACTTGGATACGGACAACTGACTAAAAGTAGAATTATGGTGTCGGTGTAGGTCGTTATGGATATTGTGGCAGATTCTTTCGTAAGTCTTTGAATTCATTGTTTCTTTTTCAATCTGATAAGCAAATAAATGAAAGTAGTTCGGAAATGCAAAGTACCTTCATAAGTTTTACCCCAATCGGGTACGTTAAGGTGAATGTTCTCTTATTTTTTTTCCGGGTACAGGGTAGTGATCGGAAAGCCCGACGAGGGGAATTAGACTTCCGGTATGACTTCCTCTTCCAAGTTGCTGCTGAAGGATGCGGAATTACCAAACAAGAAGTTGTTGACCATCTACTGCAAGATGTTCAGGTTGAGAGATGCAGCGTCCTATCGAATTTTCCATTTAAATTTCCGGGAAAACGTCCTGTTTTCTGGGGTTTCTTGCGGGTTTTTTAGATCAAGGAAATTCACGACTTTATTCTGAAAGATTGCAAGAAAACAATTTTGCTCTATCATCAACTCCAGCCTTTTGATGGGGATGTTCTCCGTAATGCGGATCCCTTGGGAAGTGCTGTCTCAACACCTCGGGAAAATCGACGTTTGGTTATCGCGGATGGTTTACCTTTACTTTTAGATGGAACTTGTACATTTGTCCTACGCTTGAATCCTAAGAAAGTACTCACAGAAGACAACGTCCACCGGGTTAGTTTTTATTTAACTTGTAACCGTAGCCTTAGCTTGCTATTAATTATGGTTGTCAAACCAGGACTTGGTTTGCGGTGTGCTCGAGGGGTTTAAGGACAATCTGGTGTATTCGTTACGCCAGTTGATGAACCACATCTATAAACCCTTGATAGAATGCCTTGTAGCTCAGATTGAAGAGGCTGCCGACAAAATCCAAGTCTATGAAGAACTCGTCATGTCCACACAATCCTTTTGTTCTGTGTTAAAAGGTTTTCATTTATATATTTTTTAAAGAAAAACTTGCCCTGACTTTTTTTTTGTCTCATTCTAGCTTCCGAGCACGTAATGAGCAATAAAATCTCTTTGTTGGATACCGTCAAAGGTCCGCAGCTAATTTTACCCGCAGAGTCGAAGAAACGGGCGGAAGCGTCGCGTGAACCGGAGAATCGACAGCTGGCAGAAAAAATAGGAGCAGACTGGATTAACTTGTTAGAAAGGGTAAACCCGTCACTCAGGTATGCGTAGCAAATTTATCCACTTTCTAACTTAGGAAGCGAGCGAATCAGAGATGTTACGCCGAGATTGCGACGAAGACGGTCCACGCGATGAAATCGAGTACTGGAAAGTACGTTTAGTGAGGCTCCATTTGCTGCAAGATCAACTTCAGCTTCCACAGGTAAACGATATCATTATAATTTTTTTCTTTATTTTTAACTATTCAAAACTGATTGGCAGGTGCAAGACGTATTGCTATGCTTACAAGTCAATCGTTGCAAATTAGCTAAGCGATGGTTGGAAGCCGAGCGGAAATTAATGTTCTGTAGGCACGAGTCCAAAGACAACGTTCGTTATCTGTCTGATTTCGATAATTATTGCAAAACGCTTTATGTCTGGGATCCGGTAACACTATTTTCTTTTGCTATTTTCTTGAATTTGATTATTTAATTTATCGGTAGGTTCGAATATTAACATGTATAAGGCCGCTCCTCCATACCGTACGGATGATTTGCTGTACAAGTCAGTATTACAACACGTCTGAGCGGGTTACTTCATTGTTGGTCAAGGTATGACTCGAATAGACCTGAGATTTCGTGTATCTTTATTTTTTTTATTTTATTTTTTTTACTAGATTACCAACCAATTGATTCGCTCATGTCGTATGCACGTTACCTGCCATGGAAAAGATACGGTATGGTCACGTCCACCTGATTTTGTCCGCCCCCGTTTACTTGATTGTCTTAAGCTTCATCAAGTTTACCGGTAATGTAGAAATGCTGGTGTGGAAATTACGTACAATATATTTTTTTTTTTTTTTTTTTTTTTACAGTGAAGCTTATGTCTGTATGCGCCAAATCATGGAAGCACAACAAGCTTCATCGTCGCATCCCATTAAAATAACGTGTAGCGAGCACTCAATATTTGGGAAATTTGATTCTTTCTGTAAGCGCGTTCACAAGATTTTGCATTTATTTGACGTCATCGAGCAACATTCTGCGATTCTCAAAGGCAAAATGGAAGGACTGCTTTTGGACGAAGAAAGTACTTCTTGAACATGCTACTTATCTGGCAGCTTTATAATAACGCGTGTATTTTTAGTATTGCAAGAAATTATGCGAAGGTATACGTCGGCGGTGTCGGACGTGAGTTCCAGGCCGTACGACTATTTAAGTTATCGCCAGGAAGCTTTTGAACAACACTTAGCTGAGTTTGAAGCGCGTTTGTATGATTTGAAACTTTACGTTGGGAATTATTTGGAGCGGACATACGACGAAGTTTGGGAAACGCCCCAAAACATGCGTTTCTTGGCCAAGTTTGAACGTGTAAGTCAAGTCATTCCATTGGGCTCCGTCGAGGTCAAGTTTGCACGCATGATTGCAAAGTTAACGAAAGATATTGAAAAGATTGGTAAGGTGTTTGCTCGTTGTAAAGACGACCCTCCTATCCCTCGCCAGTTTCCTACCACCGCAGGTAAAATTACCTTTGAAAAGTTCGATAATAGGGCGAATTTTTGCATCTTTAGGCAGAGTTGTATGGTCTCGCGGTTTGTATCGCCGACTAGAGCAAAAAGTGCTCGTTTTGGCAAGTCATCCAACCTTATTAGCTAGCGAAGTCGGCAAAGAAGTCGTTCGGAAGTATAATGGTCTTGCCTTGAAGTTAGTCGACTACCAATTGAAGTTGACAAAAGACTGGGATGTTCTTAGCGTAATATTTCGTTAATATGTGATCGCAGTTTCATGAAAGTCATTGTTTTTCTTAGTTACGTGAAGTACAAGAGTGCTTAAGCCGACATATTGTTGCTAAAACAGGTGACGAACTGGCGACGTTCAGTGTTCACTTTGCCAGTCCTTTATTGCTTTTATTCCGTGAAGTGGATTGCTGTTTAAAAGCTGAGGTCCATTTGCCCCTAATGTCGGTGTTCTTTTACGGAAAGCGCAATTCTCTTCTCAACATTCGAGATTTGGCCCAGGTAGCAACTTTATCTCTTTTTTTTGTGAAAGTAATTGAAGATTGTTCGCTACAGTATCTTCTAGAAAGATATCAAGCATCTGTGGAATCAGTTGACCCCGAATTGGCTCCACTTCTCTCCTGCCATATCCATCGCTTATCACTAGTATTCCATCCAGTAGTTAATTGGATTACGTGGGGTAATAGTCCTACGTATTGGCAAACTTTCTTTCTGTATGCCAAGCATGCGTTAGACGACTTTGATACCTTTATCAGTCGGTAAGTTTGAGCTCTTGACACAGAATCCCAGAATAAATTAAATTATATTCGGTCCAGTTTGGAAAGTATTAGGCGACAGCGAATTCTAGGGATCTTGGATTCCATGCACAAAGTTTCACCGTGCCCAGGTGTGCGAGACAAACCATGGCTCTTGGAAGAATTCGTGGAAGCGACCAAAGAACGATGTCGCCAAGCTGCGTTCGAGCTGCAACAAAAGAACCTCTTAATGGAAGCCGCTACTCACGAACTTTTGAACTTAATCTGCACTCCGTGCCGGCACGAGAAATTCTTCACTTTAACCTATCCTCCAGACATTGTCGAGCTTAAAAGGAAGACCGAGCAAAAACGAATGGTTAGACAATTACCCACGACTCAATCCATCATCAAGGCGTTGGTGGATGGTTCTCCTGAAGAAACGGAAGAAAAACCAAAGCGCCGACGTTCTTTTTCTGGTCCGGTAGTCACTTTACCCAAAAGTGAACCAGCAGAAGGTCACTCAACCGAAGCTTCAACTGCTCGCGTAGCGCCTACTTTGCCTACACCTTCCCCGATATCCAAAACTGCTCCTACGTCTATACCGGGACCATCCACTTCAAAAAGCATTCCCCCAATCAAAGCCAGTTTAACTCAGGTACCCACTTCTTTACCCCAGATCAAAACGGTCAAACATGCGTTACGACTGACGGGCAAAGGTCCGTCCAAAACAATGATGACAGGCAGCTTACCCAAGCTGGTCTCCACGGGCTTTAAAGTGGAGATATTCCCAACGCTAAACAAACCAAAGGCCGTAACTCCGCGATATTCTAGCATGACGACTCTTCCCCCGTTATTCCCCAGCGTTCCTAATGCTGGAAACGGGGGTGTAGGCTTCAGTGTCAAGTCGGCGCGGTTTGAAGCTGACCAGTTAAAACTGCGGCAGGAAGAACTCGTTGCGAGCGTCTTGGGAGCAGCTCGGGATTTCAGGCGCACCTACTGTCGACGTATTTTGGATGTAATTGTCCGCCTCCTTAGAGGGCAATTAGATGTCCTCAAGAGGATTGTTATCATGAACCCCGCCCCTGCCTTAAGTAATACCGTACTTAATGACCTCTCTACGTCGCATAAAACGCACCTTTTTACTATTGTACTTAGTGGGAAAGAAGGCCTCACCCACGGTGCAGGGTTCAAACACGAGCCTGCCCATGTTCATATTCCACGCTTATTTGGTAAGTCCTAACATTGAAATCATACCCACACTGGACGAATTCCAGGAAGCGTTAGCTATGGCTGGCAAAGTTATCTTGGGTGTGGCTAAGGGTTTGTCTCGCTGGAGTTCCCAACATTCAAAGAAAGATGCTGATAAGGTACCAAAAAACGCGGTTATATTGACACCCACACTAGAGTTTTATTAATCCGGTTGCAGGGCCATGACTGGGATGAGTTGGTAGCTTGTTCCAAAGATCCTTTGTACAAGTCTACGATGTTGGATCGAGTGGCAATGCCTACGGAACCCCAGAACTTGTATCCGTTGATTTGCGAGCAGAAGGATGTTGTAAAAGGTCTTTCCCTCATGTCGGCTTGCATTCACAGTTTAAAAGCGGTAAAACCTGTCTATCTTTGGATAATTTTGGAGGTTTTGATTACAAGGAAATAATGTATTAGAATTGCGCTGAATCTTTCAAAGTATGGGAATCTTATCGAGCCCTCTGGCAGAAAAATAGGCAACTAGCCATCAAGGAATTCATGTCCCTTAACCCAGCCACATGGGAATTCGATAACCAGTTCCATTACTATCGAAAGCTCGAAGCCACAATTGCTGCCGAGCCTGACCTGCTCTGCTTCGCTACGCTGCATGTTTCTACTGGTAAATTGAAGCAACTTTTCCGTTTCAACGTAATTGCTTGACTCCTTGTAGAAAAGATGAAGGCAAGTCTTTTGCAAGAAACGGAGAAATGGACTTCGGCGTTTGCTCGCGTTCTACACGCCAAATGCTCCCGGGAAATGGAACGAATGCTCGTACAGGTAGCAGCCTTGGAAAAGCGTCTCGATCGTCGGGTATTGGATTTAGAAGATACCAGAATCGCCATGGAAACGCTCAAGAATATTCGCAGCCAAGAAGTTGACATGGACATGGCGTTGGAAACAGTCGACGTATGAGCTTAACTAATGTGTAACGTTTTTCGACGCTTTCAGTTAAATGCCGGCTATTGTTAGGAAGCTATTGGTGTACTGCTCAAGTACCACCTACCCATTCAAGAAGACGAGGTGGAACGCGTTGACGGACTCCGTTTCTCGTGGCATCGCTTGCAATCTCATGCCCAAGATTTGCACGCCGCTTTAGTAGCCATTCAGCCCCAATTTCGGCAACAATTGATGGACAACTTAACCCAATTTAAGGAAGATTGCGTCCAGTTTTGCCGCGAATACCGTGAAAATGGACCCATGGTGGTTGGGCTTAGTCCCAGGGACGCTTCAGATCGCCTTCTTGGCTTCCAAGTACGATTTAAGACTCCTTTGACAACGAAATGACTGCATGTTTTTCATGACTTAGAATCGATTTGACACCTTATGGCGTCGACATGGGTCGTATGCTGGGGGAGCCGAACTGTTTGGCATTCCTCTACCAGACATACCTGAATTGACGCGCATTAAAAAGGAATTAAGTCTACTTCAGAAACTGTATCGGTTGTATAACGATGTTATTGACCGTGTTACTGCGTATTACGACATAGCATGGGGAGAAGTGAACATCGAAGAAATTAACAATGAATTAGTCGAATTCCAGAACAGGTAAACACAGATGTTTTCCAACTGTATCCCAACTAGTAATTCCGGTCACGTTCTTAGGTGTCGTAAACTACCTAAAGGTCTAAAAGAATGGCCAGCCTTTAATGCACTGAAACGGACAATTGACGACTTCAGTGATTTATGTCCGCTGTTGGAATTAATGACGAACAAAGCTATGAAACCGAGACATTGGCAACGATTGACAGACATCACGGGTCACGTATTTGAAGTCGATAGCGAAGGCTTTTGTTTACGCAGCGTGGTACAAGCTCCTCTGCTGCAACACAAGGAAGACGTCGAAGTAAAAAAATAAAATAAAAAAATAAATTAACAAAATAGCCAGTTAGTTAAAAAAATAACCAGTTAAGTTAAAAAAAATAAGTAAATAAGTAAGAAAAAAAAGTTAACAAAATAAGTTAAAAAAAATAACAAAATAGCCAGTTTCTAAGCAAAAGCGATTTTGTTTAGGACGTTTGTATATCTGCCCTCAAAGAAAAAGATATTGAAGCAAAGTTACGACAAGTTACCAATGATTGGACGACGCACCAGTTAACGTTCATGTCATTTAAAAATCGCGGAGAGTTACTCTTACGTGGTGATACCGCGGCGGAAACTATTAGCCAATTAGATGACAGCTTAATGGTTTTAAGCTCCCTACTTTCCAATCGGTAAAAGTCAACTAGTATTTAATGAAACGTACAGTACAATACGTAAAAGCCACATAATTGTTTAGATATAATGCTCCATTCCGTAAGCAAATCCAGAAATGGGTAACTGATCTCTCAAATACGAACGAAGTACTGGAACGTTGGCTTTGTGTCCAAAACTTGTGGGTATACCTGGAAGCTGTGTTCGTGGGTGGAGACATTGCCAAACAGCTACCCAAAGAAGCTAAGAGGTAACAAACGATGTTACTCATGGATGTTACTTCAAGTTTAAGCAATCAATAACTGGTGCAGGTTTCACAAGATTGACAAGGCATGGCAGCGGATTATGGCAAGAGCGCATGAGACTCCGAATGTAGTACTTTGTTGCGTGAGTGACGATACTTTAATGCAATTGCTGCCACATTTACAAGAGGAATTAGAACTGTGTCAGAAATCGCTATCAGGATATTTGGAGAAGAAACGACTAACTTTCCCACGCTTCTTCTTCGTTTCGGATCCCGCTCTGCTAGAAATTTTGGGCCAAGCCTCCGATTCACATACGATCCAATCACACTTACTCTCCATTTTCGATAACACAGCCTCTGTGCGATTTCACGATACAGAGTACGACAAAATCCTAGCTATTGTCTCTTCAGAAGGGGAGTCAATTACGGTACTTTTAGTTACATATTTTTTCCATTTTATGGTGTAATGAAAGTATTATGATTAAGCTTGAACAACCTGTCCGAGCGGAAGGAAGTGTAGAACTATGGATTATGCGTTTGCTGCAAGAAGCCCAGAAATCCTTGCATTCAATTATTCGGCTTGCGAGTCAGGCTATCGAGAACCCCGATTTCAACTTACTGGATTTCCTTGCCACATTCCCTTCACAGGTATGTACTAATCCTTGCGGTTTTCTATTTCTTTCTGGTAATACCCAAAGGTATTTCATCGCTTAGGTGGGGATTTTGGGAATACAAATGATTTGGACCAAGGAATCCGAAGTAGCATTGTCTCAAGCCAAATACGATCGGAAAATCATGGCCGAAACTAATTCGAAATTTTTGGATATGCTTAATACCTTAATTGACCAAACCACTCGCAATCTCAACCGCCTCGAGCGGATTAAGTACGAAACTCTCATCACTATCCACGTTCATCAAAGGGATATTTTTGATTACATGGTAAGTTAAGCACAATGTATGCTTAAAGTCCGGAGCGATTGTAAAATCAGGAGCGATTCTTTTTTCGTAGTAAGATACACAAGTAGTGAGGTTAACAGAAAATAATGGTAACGATTCAAAGTATATCGAGTACGTCACTTTTGCATTGCAGTGTCGTTTGAATGTCCGATCGGTAAGCGACTTTGAGTGGACCAAACAATTCCGGTTTTATTTCAAACAAGAGCTGGACAAAACATGGATTTCGATCACGGACGTCAACTTCACTTATCAAAACGAGTTTTTGGGTTGTACGGAACGCCTTGTCATTACTCCGTTAACAGACAGGTACAACTTTTCAGCCTCATAGAGCATCTTCCTTAACTATTAAATTGCCAGGTGTTATATCACTCTGGCTCAAGCCTTGCATATGTCCATGGGAGGATGTCCAACAGGGCCAGCTGGTACTGGCAAGACAGAAACTACCAAAGATATGGGCAAAACTTTGGGAAAATATGTTGTAGTCTTCAATTGTTCCGACCAAATGGATTTTCGCGGTCTGGGTCGTATCATTAAAGGTCACTTGATTGAATGGTGTTATATTTTAACATTTTGTAAATAACTATGTGTTCAGGGTTGTGTCAGTCTGGTGCTTGGGGCTGCTTTGATGAGTTCAACCGGATTGATTTGTCCGTGTTATCCGTAGCAGCCCAACAGGTGGCAGTAGTCTTGACATGTAAGCGAGAAAAGCGAAAACAATTGGTTTTCACTGATGGGGACACCATTGAAATGAATCCCGAATTTGGCATCTTTTTAACTATGGTGGGATTAATTTAGTATTTAAGTGATCCATGAGTTTAAGGGAGTTTTGGTACACAGAATCCTGGTTATGCTGGAAGGCAAGCTTTGCCGGAGAATTTGAAGATTCTATTTCGTACGGTGGCCATGATGGTCCCAGATCGCCAGATCATTATTCGAGTCAAATTAGCCTCCTGTGGTTTCCTAGAAAACATTACCTTGGCCCGCAAGTTCTACACTTTGTACAAGCTTTGCGAGGAACAGCTGACAAAACAAGTATTCTCTCTACCATTCCTTACACCCAAATTAACGTTGTATTAATTTTGTTTGTCCCAGGTGCACTACGACTTCGGGCTCAGGAATATCTTGTCTGTGTTGCGAACTTTGGGTTCAGCTAAGCGGGCCAGTGTGCGAGATTCCGAGAGCATGATTGTTATGCGAGTTTTACGAGACATGAACCTCTCAAAGCTAGTTGGTAAGACTACTTTATCTGAAGGGGAAGCTAAACTTTTAATTTATCGTTATGAATTAGACGAGGATGAGCCTTTATTCATGTCCCTTATCGGCGACTTATTCCCCAGTACATCGCTTGAAAAAACTTCGTACCCAGAGCTAGAAGCCGCGATCCAGGAACAAATCAAAATCGCTGGCTTAGTTCCGCATCCTCCGTGGATGCTTAAACTTATCCAAGTACCAACTCTAGCTAAATATCTCCTTATTAGGTATGATACTTTTGTCCCAATAGCTTTATGAAACCCAGAGGGTGCGTCATGGCATCATGACCTTAGGACCGAGCGGTGCTGGGAAAACGACATGTATTCAAACCCTAATGAGGGCCTTAACAGCGATCGGAGAGCCACATAAGTAGAGAAACCTTTTCAATGTGAATCTTAGGTAACTTATTCAGTCCCATATAGGGAATTGCGCATGAACCCAAAAGCTATTACCGTAGCGCAAATGTTTGGTCGCTTGGATGTGGCTACTAATGATTGGACTGACGGGATTTTCTCTGCCCTCTGGCGGAAAACGCTTAAAATGAAGAAAAGTATAAACTACAAAGGGGAAAACAATATTAGTAATTTTTTTTCTTGTAGCCGAACACGTGTGGATTGTATTAGATGGTCCAGTTGACTCGATCTGGATTGAAAACCTTAATTCAGTGCTGGACGATAACCGAACACTCACTTTAGCTAACGGAGACCGTTTGCCTATGCCGTCGAATCTGAAGATTATTTTTGAGCCACATAACATCGACAATGCTTCTCCAGCTACTGTCTCCAGATGCGGAATGGTAAGTCATTTTACTTTAATATTTTGCTTGTATTGAAAACAACCCATGCAACCAGCAAGATGTAACAATATTCTTACCTATGTAACTGTAACATGTAACTGTAGCATTTAACAAGTATCAAGAAAGTCTTGATGCGACCTAGGAAAGCCAAGGCTAATTGGTTACGACATACGAGACCTTTGATCTATCTGAATTACCCGACTGATTGGTGACGTTGAGTACGACGGCGGGGAGTAGGTTCTTTCTGCCCAGCCGTAGGGATAGGAAGGGATGTCGTTGACCGATTCATGTCTTCTGGCATTTCTTCCTCTCCCCATAACGAGCTCGTGTTTGATCGAGTACTCTCAGTACTGGAGCTGGAACTTGACTCGTACCGATCCTTCTCACCCTCGTCGTCGTCCTTGACGAACTGATCCTTCTCTCGGTACTGTTTTCGTATGAGATCAATCAATCCAATAGCTGGAGCTTGATCTGCTGGACGTTTGATAGCAGATCGCGCTACAAACACTTCTTCCTCTTCTACAATACTCTCCAAAAAGTGTTGCTCTGGATCGCCATGAATCATACTTTCTTCAAAGCACGGTAAGCCGCCGTGCTCCTCCAAATGCGAATCGGAGTCATTTAAAAGCACCGTAGTTTGTAATTGCGTTTTGATGGCGTTCAATTCCAACTATAACTATAGTTTGGTACCGAATTTTATATAAATGAACCTTACATCCGGAGTATTCTGCTTCCAAAATGACCCGTCATCCGTCGCAATCATCTCTATTTCTTCTGCAAAGGTTCTCCTACCCGCGGTAGAAGATACTCCGGAATCTTCCTGGCTCGTTATTAGGAGAGCTTTTTTAACGCGATATCCCCGTCGCTTTTCAGCTCGCAATTTCTCGTCAGGTGTCATTGTTTGCCTGTAAACCAGTACATTGTCCATTTAAATGTTAAACAAAACATTCGCTTTACAAGGTTCACATAAAAAATCAGGTGTTACCATGCTGTACCATCCGTGACAGATATTGTAGGGCGTACTTTCCGTTGCACAGCCTTTAACTGGTGTTCTTCTAGTAGCTTGCGCCATTCAGAATCCAATTCTAAATCCGTAGTAACGGTGCCCGGAATTTTTACATCATAGTACAGCATTAGGGTGCCCATCCACAAAGCAATGATTCCGGTACCAAAAATGGTCCAGTAGCACCAGCCCAGTTGTAGTGTCAAGGTCGTGTTAGAAATATGCACCACGAGTTCTTGGGCAGGTAGGAGAACGTAATAAACTAGGTTAGTTAACAGTAAAGTCAGACCCATACAAGCCATGGTGATAGCTCCGTAACGTGGCAGAACCAAAAAGAGGATATTCATGCAAGACCACAGCGCCAAACTGCATATAAAGGAATTTAATAATTGTATCTTGCACTTTATTTAATTTTTACTTGTATTTACTTTACGACAATAAGGAAGTAGCTAAAATAACCCGCTAGGCGAAAGTCATCTGACCACCGCAAGCCGCCATCTTGGTGCTGCAGATAATCTAGCACGGTTAAAATGGAGACCGGAAGTCCTCGCTCCAAGCCTTCTACGTATTGCTCTTGCATACCAGGTGCCTTACGCCAGTAAACTCGTTCGTTAAAGTGGATATCTAAGTAAGGAAGCGTTATGTTCGTAGTGTTAAGCTGTGCAGTAATGGCGGCCTTCCACCAACGCCAAGCAGTGTCGCCCCAATCGTTGTCACCCCATCCTGCTCGCTTGGGGCGAGGCAGTAATCTAGGCAGAATGGGCTGGGTTCGAGTTGACGTACCTAAGCCTTCCCCAAGGTCGATTTCAGTTCCAACCTCCAACAAACTAGGATCCCAAACTACGGTGGAAGGCTTTGCGCTTGTAGTTTCGATCTCTTTATCCGTAAGGTTAGGGCTGTTCTCCCCGTTTTTCAGTGTTGTGTCAACCGCAGTGCCTTTGGTGAAAGGACTACTAGAAACGGTTAGGAGTGGTAGAATGACGGATGTAGAGTGGATGTCCTCTGGGGTAGTTTGAATCACGCCCTCAGAAAGAGCCAGGGAAATCGTATGACGGTCGGTGGAATTCAAAGATTCGGAATGATTGCTTGCAAGACTGATAGGCGGATATGCAGCCAAAGTTAAGGTAATATTCGTACTCAGTAAACCGACGTGCAATCCCAGCCATAAGGGCAAGTAGTCAGTCTCCTGTACTTTTAGTGGATCGAGAATATAAGCGTAGCCGTTTTGCCATTCTGGTAGCACGCAGCATAAGACAACAGCTGTTCCCATACACAAGCTCAGTACCACCTGCGTAGGAAGGACAAGACTCGTTTACTGAGCTAAGAATTCGGAAATAAGTCCTGTTACCAAGCAAAACGTTTTCCATTTGCGCTTAAGAGTGGGTAAAAGAACTAATAAGACAAGGAGAAGACAGCCTGTAGTTATGAAAATGGAAATAAACCAATCGTTGTAACGAAAAGGGGCTGGAGTTCGATTAGACGACCATTGATAAGCAGGGCCAATGCCATCACGGTTTAGCGTAAAAAATGCAGCACTGGGCATGTTGTGGTTCGAGACTTATTGTATCACTTTATTGTATTTCTACGTCGCAACTGAACCTGTTAGTGTTGTACCTCGGACTCTCTTTCTCGACTGAGCTACCGCAGTCGTTGCCAAACTCAGTTTATTTGTTTCTTATTTTTGTTGACGTTTCCTCTAGGTATACATGAGCTCTTCTGGCTTGGACTGGAAACCATTATTACAAGCCTGGCTTGTAAAACGCCCGCAATACGAGAGGAATCTTTTTAAGAAATTATTCGACGAATCTTTTCCTGTCATTTACCAATGGACTATTCAGAGCCTACCATATAAGATGCAAGTGTTGGAATGCAACGTTATTAACCAGGTATATATATATATATATATATATATATA
>JAGJRO010000352.1:149747-180715 GCA_022832285.1 Lepidurus apus apus
TATATATATATATATATATATATATATATATACCAATGCCATTTTGACGCGTAACACCAGTTGCTACCAAACAAAAGATTAATTCTTGATTAGGCTGTATTGCTGCTAGAAGGTTTGATTCCGAAACCAGAGCTGGACGAACGAGAGCTGCTGACGTTAACATCTATTCCAACTACCTCAACATTGCCTGTGGCACCCCCTACTCCCCCTCCCGGTTCCAAGCCCGGCGAGGAAGAACCGGCAACTGAAGAAGGCGAAAACAGCGATCCGTCCACGAGCCCATCACCGGCTCCTACAGCTTCTCCAACGCATTTGGGAAGGCTTTACGTCTTTGCGATCATGTGGAGCATAGGAGCCTTTTTGGAGCGGGAAGACCGTACCAAATTAGAGGCGTTCATGTTACGAAATTTCCCGCTTCTATTATACCCACCAGTCAATAAAAACCGCGGGGAAAACATGTTTGATTATGTTGTGGGAAATGATGGTAGTACTAAGCTTTTTTTTTAAAAAAAAAAGATATGCTTAACTTAATGGGGTGTATTTGTGGACACTCCCTTAGGTGAATGGCAGCATTGGGAAAGTCGTTTGGGTGACTTTTCGTACCCTGACACCGGTACGTTAGATTATGCTTCTTACATGATCCCAAATGTGGATAGTGTGCGTACCGAGTTCCTGATTCACACTATAGCTAAACAAGGAAAGGTAAGTCAACAAATTGCGTCTAATTGTCCTAACCACTAAGATCGTTTGACTATGATTCTGAAGCCTGTATTGCTGATCGGAGAGCAAGGGTCAGCTAAAACTGCGATGATGGAAGCGTTCATGAAACATTACAACCCGGAGTATCACGTGAGCCGCAAATTTAACTTCTCCTCTGCCACAACGCCATATCAATTTCAGGTAATACTTAACGATATATTAGGCAAAAGGTGGCATATTAGTTTGTTTATATTCTAGCGAACTATCGAAAGCTACGTGGACAAACGTATGGGCAGTACGTATGGCCCCCCGGCGGGCAAAAAACTAACGATATTTATCGACGACATCAATCTGCCGTATATTAGCGACTGGGGGGACCAAATTACCAACGAAATCGTCCGCCAATTGTTTGAGATGCGGGGATTCTATAGCCTGGAAAAGCCTGGCGATTTCTTGAACGTTATCGACCTGCAATTCCTGGGTGCCATGATACAGCCAGGTAATAAAACATTGAGTCTGACCAGTATCAAAGAGATGAGATGGCTTGGCTTTAAGGTGGCGGAAGAAATGATATCCCTTCGCGACTTAAGCGCCATTTCTGCATTTTTAACTGCCCGTTGCCTTCAGAGGCCTCTATTGACCGTGTCTTCAGCACCATTGCGCTGGGTCATTACAACACCAAACGAGGATTTGCGCAAGAAGTGCGAGAACTGGTCGAGAAGCTAATCCCTGTTACCCGACATCTCTGGATGACCATCAAGGTAAACACAAGAAAATATTTTTTTCGAATAAACGAGAATAAACAAACTTTGTTCAACTTTTTTTTTAAGGCAAAAATGTTGCCTACTCCCGCCAAATTTCACTATGTTTTCAATCTGCGAGACTTGTCTCGCATTTGGCAAGGGATGACGGGGACATTGGCTACTGTAGTGGATAGTCAAGAAGTAGTAATGGCTCTCTGGAAGCATGAATGTACGCGTGTCATTGCTGACAGGTAGTTCTACCACATATTTCTTAATGTATCGGATAGTAAATCCAATTGTCGCAGGTTTACTGTCCAAGAAGACAAAGACTGGTTCGACACTGCTATGACTACTACGGTTAGGAAGCACTTGGGAGAGAAAATGGCTCAGTTGGTCGAGCCCGTACGTTTCTTCGTGGATTTCATGAGGTTAGTGCTTGAGTTCGAGGTTTCAAAACAATCATTCTTCCGTTTCTGTTGGCAGGGATGCTCCTGAGCCTACTGGCGATGAAACCGAAGACGCCGAAATGGAAATGCCAAAAGTTTACGAACCCGTCAACAGCTGCGATGTCCTCGTCGAACGCCTACAAATGTTTCTTGCGCAATACAATGAAATGGTACGTGGTACGGGCATGGATTTGGTGTTTTTCCAAGATGCTGTACTCCATCTAATCAAGGTAAATCGGAAACATTTGTTGTAACAATTTAAGCTCATGACCATGAATTTGTAGATTTCGCGAATACTTCGACACCCCGGAGGCAATGTATTGCTTGTGGGAGTGGGTGGATCCGGTAAGCAATCTTTAACTAAACTAGCGTCATTTATTGCTGGATATAAAACGTTCCACATCACGCTTACAAGGTAGAATAACGTAACTTATTGCAAGACCTGACATTTAAAGTGCCAACTGTAGATCTTATAACGTGAGTAACTTTATCGAGGACCTGAAAGTATTATACCGTACCTGCGGTATCCAGGGCAAAGGTACCACGTTTATTTTCACGGAACAAGATGTTAAAGAAGAAGCCTTCTTGGAATACTTAAATAGCGTACTCTCCGCTGGTAAGAAAGCTGTAGTCATTCTGACCTGTACCAGATTTTTTTTTTTTTTTACTATAGGAACGGTTTCGAGTCTTTTTAACAGAGACGAACAAGCCGAGATTATTTCCGAATTGAGTCCTATTATGAAACGCGAGTTCCCCAAACGCTCACCTACGCAAGAAAACGTGATGGACTATTTCTTAACGCGAGTCCGTCAAAATCTTCACATCGCGTTATGTTTCTCGCCGGTTGGAGAAAAGTTTCGCACCAGAGCGTTGAAGTTTCCAGGCCTTGTGTCGGGTTGTATTATAGATTGGTTCCAACCATGGCCTCGCGAAGCCTTGGTATCCGTAGCTCGTCATTTTCTATCGGATCTTTCGAGTTGCATTCAACCGCATATTAAAAGCGAGGTCGAGAAATCATTGGGCTCCATTCAAGAGTCTGTGGCAGAAATGTCCCGCGAATACTTCCAACGTTACCGGCGTGCAACGCATGTTACGCCGAAAACATACCTAGGCTTTCTTTCGAGCTACAAGACCGTGTTTAGCTCCAAGACTAAAGAAATTGGCGGATTAGCAGCTCGTATGGAAACGGGTTTATCGAAACTGCAAGAAGCGTCCGAATCGGTAGAACGTTTAAAAGCAGAGTTGGCTGTTATGGAGCGGGATTTGGCACAAGCTTCTGAAACGGCCGAGAAAGTATTAGTGGAAGTAACCAACCGGGCTAAAGAAGCAGAAACCACCAAGAACACGGTCCAAATGGCAAAAGATCGCGCTCAGAAGTTGGTCGACGTCATTGCTGCAGAAAAGGCGGTCGCCGAAGAAAAGCTGGCGGCTGCACGTCCCGCCCTGGAAGAAGCCGAAGCAGCTTTGAATACCATCAAACCCGCGCATATTGGTAGCAAGATTTTAAATGAAATATTGTTGCTTAAATCAAATACTTTCTTTCGAATATTTCGAATATTTCTATCGAACATTTCGAATATTTCTATCGAATATTTCTATTGAATATTTCGAATATTTTCTTTTGAAGCAACGGTTCGGAAGCTTGGGCGTCCTCCCCAGCTCATTATGCGTATTATGGACTGCGTGTTGATCCTCTTTCAGCGTAAACTGCAGCCTGTGCAGTACGAAGTTAACAATCGCTGCATTAAACCGTCTTGGAATGATTCTCTGAAGGTAAACATAGCTTACAAATGGAATTACTGAAAGTTTTCTTACTAATTTCTTTGAATAGTTTATGTCGAGCACTACCTTTTTGCAGCAATTGCAAAACTTCCCCAAAGATTCCATTTCGGATGAAGTTGTCGAGTTTCTCGAACCTTATTTCCGCTCAGATGACTACAACATGGAAACTGCACGCAGAGTGTGCGGAGACGTAGCCGGTCTTTTATCATGGACGCGAGCTATGGCGTTTTTCTTCGGGGTCAACAAAGAAGTGTTACCCTTAAAAGTCAGTTCTGCTTAGACAATAGCTTGAACTTTGATGCAGAATTTTAATATCTATTTGGATGGCATTAGGCAAACTTAGCTTTACAAGAAACTCGCTTGAATGCGGCAATGGCAGAGCTAGCTAGAGCCGAAGCAATTCTGTCTGAAAAGGAGAACGCGTTGGACTTTGTAACAGGCCAATACGATGCAGCCATTGCTGATAAACAGCGGCTAACCGAAGCCGCTGCTACGTGTCGTAGGAAAATGGCAGCAGCCGGTACGCTTATCAGCGGATTGAGCGGAGAGAAGTTGCGATGGACCCTACAATGTCGAGCCTTTAAAGAACAGATGGGCAGGTAAGCTTATACTGGGAATAATTTGTAATAAATGGCTTGTTAAATTTTGTTAAATTATGATCGTTTATATATGTGACCGTATATTTATATTTATATGTTTATATTTAAATGTTTATATTTATTTGTTTACATTTATATGTTTATATTTATCACCGTTTATTTATATGACCGTATATAGGTTGGTTGGCGATGCATTGTTGGCGACTGCGTTTTTATCATATTCGGGGCCATTTAATCAGGAATTCCGTGGGAATTTGATGACTTCCTGGCGTCGCATTCTAAAATTACGAGACATTCCTTTTAGCCAGAATCTTAACGTTACATTTATGCTAGTGGAAAACAACACGGTAGCCGAATGGACCTTGCAAGGCCTGCCGAATGATGAGCATTCCATCCAGAACGCAGTGATTGTCACCAAAGCAAGCTCCTATCCACTTTTGATTGACCCGCAAGGTCAGGGAAAGTTATGGATCAAAGCGAAAGAAGCTTGCAACGAACTTCAAGTAAAGTTTTTCTACCTACTCGGAGTTGCAAAAGCACTCGCTTTAAAGCCATTTTCTCGTTCAGATAACGTCGCTCAATCACAAATACTTCCGGTCGCATTTAGAAGACAGTTTATCCTTGGGAAGGCCTTTGCTGGTCGAAGACGTTAGTGAAGAGTTAGATCCAATCTTAGATAATTTATTGGACAAAAACTTTATTAAGTCTGGATCAGTTGACAAGGTAAAACCTGTCGGTGTTGTGACATAGTGCTTTAAGTATAGTGACGGGGATTTTTTGTAGGTTGTGATTGGAGACAAAGATTGCGATGTCATGCCGGGATTTATGCTTTACATGACAACCAAGCTTCCTAATCCTGCGTATACTCCGGAAGTTAGCGCCAAAGTATCCATTATAGATTTCACAGTCACCAGGCAAGGTCTTGAAGACCAACTGTTAGGTAACGTTCTCAACTTGTGATTCGACACACGGCATATCTATAACCTCACATGATAGGTCGCGTTGTGTTGATGGAACGCTCCGAGTTAGAAGCTGAGAGAGTGACCGTTTTTGAAGCCGTTATGGAGAATAAGCGCACTATAAAGGAGCTGGAAGATAACTTACTATGTCGCTTAACTTCCACCGAGGTGAGAAATTCATTAAGATTCGAACCATTGCAAGTTTGATACATTTAATTAATAGGGATCCTTAATTGACGACGAAGGCCTAGTAACGGTCTTGCACGAAACGAAGCACACAGCTCAAGAAGTGGCACACAAGTTATCCGTAGCTGCAGACACGGAACAAAAAATTAACTTAACCCGCGAGGAATATCGACCAGTGGCAACACGAGGTTCAGTTCTATACTTTTTGATTGTGGAAATGAGTCAGGTCAACGTGATGTACCAGACTTCCTTGCGTCAATTTCTCAATCTTTTCGATGGTTCCATTGCAAAGTATATTAGACGTTTCATCGTGTTTTCAAGAAAAAAAACTTTTAACATGTTAGGGCCTTACGGAGCCAGAATGTTTCCGAGCGTGTCAACTCGATCCTCAATACCCTGAACCGCGAAGTGTGGTACTACACACTGCGTGGGCTGTACGAGCAGCACAAACTGTTGTTCACTATACTGCTAGCCATCAAAATTGACTTACATTCCGGACAGATCTCCCACCAAGAGTTCATGACATTTATCAAAGGTGGCGCCTCGCTCGATTTAAATAATGTGCCCGCCAAGCCTTTCAAGTGGATACTGGATATTGCATGGCTTAACTTGGTAGAACTGAGTTCCTTACCTCCGTTTGCGGATGTCCTTCAACAGGTTTACTATTAAAGCTGTGTTTCTCGCTTGCTAACTAAGTTTATATAAAAGGTTGTGGAAAATGAAAGGGATTGGCGAATCTGGGCGGAGAAAGAACGTCCAGAACAGGAAGAAATCCCGTGTGGCTACTCAAAGTCGATAGACAGTTTCCGTAAATTACTTCTAGTCCGATCTTGGTGTCCCGATCGCATGCTTCATCAGGCGCACAATTTCGTCACAGGTAAATTTTGTGTATTTTAATGATTTGTCCCCCATCACTGCATGTTTCATACGTAGAAAACTTGGGTCCTGAGTACCACGATGCTCCTATGCTGGATTTGGAAGCTATGCTGGCAGAATCGGATCCCAAAACACCGTTCGTTTGTCTACTCTCAACTTGCTCTGATCCGTCACAAAAAATCGAGCAACTCGCTCGCCAGAAGGAGATAGGTAAAAGCGAGATCTTAACATGTTACACGCACTAGTGAATTCGTAATATACGTAAAATACGTTTTTGCTATACAGAGGTTCGTTCCTTGTCAATGGGCCAGGGTCAGGAGATCCACGCAAGGAGAATGCTTACTGAAGGAATGGCATCTGGATCATGGCTATTGTTGCAAAATTGCCATCTATCTTTACCATTCTGCGTCGAAGTTATGGAGTTGATCCAAGAATGCGATCCGATTCAACCGCAGTTTCGATTGTGGTTAACTACTGAGGTTCATCCTCAATTTCCTATCGGACTCCTACAGGTACGCTATAAAACTTCAATTCCATCTTCATTTCTGTGGATTGTTTACCGTTTCTTGAACCTTAGACCGCCATCAAGTTCACTAACGAGCCTCCCCAAGGAATTCGCGCCAGTTTGCGGCGAACATACAATGACATTACTCAAGTAAGTTGTGTGCTAGTTGGGATCGTTGGGATGATCCTTTATGTACTACCGTGTAGGATCTTCTGGACTATTCTCCTTCGCCATACTGGCCCTTATTACTGTATGCCCTATCATATTTGCACACGGTGCTTCAAGAACGGAGAAAGTATGGCGCATTGGGCTGGAATATTCCTTACGAGTTTAACCAATCTGATTTGGCTGCTTGCATCCAATGCGTCCAGAATCATCTGGACGACATGGACCCCAAACGAGTCAGTCGAAATACTTGGGTGTATTGTTCGTGTACTCAACTTTCAAATTTGTCGCATAATGTAGGGAATATCTTGGCCAACTGTGTGTTACATGCTGGGAGAAGCGCAGTACGGTGGACGTGTTACAGACGACTTTGATAAACGTTTACTGCTTACGTTTACGCAGTCGTGGTTCAACGATCGCCTTTTGCAACCCAATTTTGATTTTCATAAGGAATATCGTTTACCTCCGTTAACTATTGCCCGTACTTTGCAAGGCTGCATTGAGCACATTAACGACCTACCCGGACAGGATACACCGGAAGCGCTTGGCCTCCATCCCAATGCTGATATCACGTAATTCATTCCAAGCTTCTTTAGAATGTTTATGTTTTACAATTTGCTATAAATAGGTATCAAATTAACCGAGCGCAGAGTATTCTTGACACGATCTTGAGTATCCAGCCTAAAGAAGGGGGAAGCCGAGGCGGTGAGACCCGTGAGTCGATGGTGTCTCGCTTAGCAGAAGATATGTTGGATAAGATGCCAAAGAATTATGTTCCGCATGAGGTGAGAGTAAAAGTTTCGTTTTAAAATGGGCTGGCTTTACCGTTAGAGCTAGGTCAAAGAATCTCTGCATCGCTTGGGGGCCTTATACCCAATGACTATTTTCTTGCGCCAAGAAATCGATCGGATGCAACGCGTTATCAAACTTGTACGTTCTACGTTGACAGATTTACGTTTGGCAATAGAAGGCACGATCATTATGTCGCCTAATTTGAGGAAAGCTCTCGATTCAATGTACGATGCAAGAGTACCGGACGCTTGGCGAAATGTAACGCTGAAAAATTTCCTAATAACTATGGAAGTTCATTGGACGTTTCTGGGTTATCGGTTTAGCTCTCTTGGGAATCTTCGACTCTGGGGTTTTGGTTTACGGAGTTCCTAGAAAGGAATGCTCAATATCAGCGCTGGTGTTTCCATGGCAAACCCAAAGTCTTTTGGATGGCCGGGTTTTTCAATCCGCAAGGTTTCTTAACTGCCATGCGTCAAGTATTAAAATCACTAGCTTCTTCTCACTGACTCACGCAAATATTAGGAAGTGACACGTGCTCATAGAGGCTGGGCCTTGGATTCCGTCGTTTTACAAAGTATTGTTACACGGCTCAACAAAGACGACGTAATGGACGCTCCTCCAGAAGGTACACTCGCTGATACACTTGCTGATACAATTGCTTTGGCGTGGAATTATACGGACACTTTTAGGAGTGTATATCCATGGACTTTACTTGGAAGGTGCGTCACTGGATAGAAAAAATGGGCGTTTGGTCGAACCCAAAGCAAAAATTTTGTACGAGCCTATGCCTGTAATCTATGTGTATGCCATAAATTCCACCGCTGGCAAAGACCCCCGTATGTACGAATGTCCGATTTATCGCAAACCACAGCGTGGAACTGGAATGTACATAGGCTCAATTGATCTGGAAACTGACGTTAATCCCAGACATTGGGCTTTGCGAGGTGTTGCACTTTTATGTGACATAAAGTAAACCAATTTATTTGATTCTTTAACTTAAAAAAATACGGAAGTAATAATATCTAGTCACATGCTTTAGTATTTTTTAAAAATTTGTTGGACATATTTATTTTCATTTCGTAAATCGTGTAAACGAAGTACATTCATACAACGCGCTCCAAATTATTTCGAACGTTTTGCTCCGTTACGGTTATGAGACTCGTTTAAGCGGAAGCAGACGGAATCGAACGTTTTGATAAAGGGATATTACAGTTTGTCTCCATACGTTACTGAATACGCACTTCCGTCAGTTCACTTGTTATACATTACGAAAAGTATGGGAAAGTTAAACGGCACCGAAGCAGTGGTTTATTCAGCAAAACTGTCTATTGATGTGCATGAACTAATAAGCTGCCGTTTTGGATTTGGAGCGAGCGTCTCATTTCAAGACGAAAATATTTCGGAATGGAATATGTGCATTAGCAAATGCAGGTACCGTAGCTTTAGTTAAGGAACTATAGCCTTGGCTAATTTTGCATTCAAATTTTTAGGGAAATTATATTACTCGAGCCTCAAATTCTCGCTTATCCTGTGCTGGGTCGTTGGCGTGACCTCATAGTTATCATGAGTCAAGTATCGTACAGTGATGCAGTGTTCCGTGCCAAGATTCGAGAACTGGGCTTAGAAGTAAAATGTAAATGTCACGTAAACCATCTATAAGCTAATAAATGTCTAGGAACTCGACCATGGTGTTGCTGACAACGAAATGATTAAGAAAGCTATAAAGTTCACACTGTTGACGCGTCTGGCACCTGAATGGAACTTGGTTGGCAAACTTCTTGTAATGGGCGAGAATTTCCTGCAAACTACTTCTCCCATTTACGCCGTTTCGCTCGAAATTTCTATTAAAGACAATGAGATTCGGTTTCACTTAAAAGGTGGCCAAATTAAAATCTTTCCCAGTCATTCCGATGAGTACGGCATTTCTCCGTTGCTGTGGAAAGCTATTAGGCAAGACCCCTGCTTTCATATTGCGGGCTCAAAGCTGAAAATCAAATGTGGTCCCTTCGTGTTGCCCAGGTATAACCTCTTTAACAATGTACGTATAACTTCAAGTATACTTTTTTGTTAGCTTGAGAACGGCTTACATACAAAGCATCACAGCAAGACTGCCAGTTACTTGTCCGTACAAGACATATCCAGAAATGTGTCGCCATTGGGAAGCCGTGGTAAATGAACTAATAGGATAATCCCCCCTTTCTTGTATGACAAAAACTAATGAATATTTGACTAGTACGGATATGTTTTGCCTAAGGAGATTGGTGAGCAGTTTTATATCACGGCAAAATTTGCGGGAGGAGGGATGCTGTACACGTACCCATCTATATGCGTTCATGGCAGGCCGCCTGCTATTTGTCCGAATGTGGACCCATTTCCAGTTATTGAAATATTTGTCGAGACCTTAAAACTGAAAATGTCTTTTATTTGCGGGAAATCCTTGAATTTCCATGTACCCAACTCTTTTCTATCCCCACAATGGGTAAAGCTTAATTCTCGTTTTAAGGCAACACAAATTCTAAAATTCCTATATTTTAGTCGTATAATACCGGTTCCTTGCCATCCTATGATAAGCCTAGAATAGGCTTTCCCGCAAAAATTCCCAAGAGCAATCAGACCAAAGTGTCCGACTTTTACATGCAAGCCAAGACATGGGGCACAAACTGGGAGAATGCTAATGCTATACCGTTTCAGAAGGAGAAATCGGGGATTCAAACGGTTCTCACCCAAACTCCTTTGAATTTTTCCCAGCAGTTTCGTTACGAAAAAGGACAGGTACCCAATCCTCGATGCAGTGCACTTACTGCTCCTCTATTGAGAGCAACAGCTACTTGGTCCAGACCAACTGCTCCTCCGTCCAAAGCAACTGCTCGCCCCACCGGAATTCCTAGCTTTACTTCCACTCAACCAAGTGTACGTCAAGCTATAAACCGGCATTCTTCTTTTGAAAAGTTCTCTGCCTCGCAGCCCCCACTGGCACTAACTTTCCCGGCAGATCTTGCAAAGAAAATAATTGCAAACGTCAAAAGCTTATCAGAAAACTACGAGGAATCAATCTTTGAATCTGATCGTTCTACTGCAGCGGACAAGGAGACTCCACTCCTTTCGTCTTTGCTCTCATCTGGACAGAAAAGCAGCGATGACTTTGTTTCTGACGAGACTACTACCAGTTTTGGAAGACGTTTCTCCCCCATGGAGCAACCCTTATTTAAAGGTCCCTTTTTTGGGAATGCGAAGTCCTCTTTCAACCATGGAAGAAATGGCTGTGATAACGTTCAAGAGAGTCCTCGTGTCACAGATAGGGCACTGCATACTACCATTTTCTCAGCAGCCCAATCTTCAAAACGCAAAGAAGTAAAATGCTTGCATGGTATTTCAGTATTTTACTTATCCGTATTCTAGGATGTGCAGCTACAGGACGCTAACAAACGTCTACGTCTACGCATTCCTTTAGAAGGTTTTGCGGCTGATACGTAAACTAATTCGAAAATATTCGGGACTGCTAAAACTAATTTCGTTACTACTTCCCAATTATACGTTATAACTAATGACAAAAACTACACTGGCTGGTTGGGTGGTTGTATATCACATGTTCTACATGATTACCTTATTGTCTCATTAATCATTAATGTTTCCTTAATTACACTGTTGATTAACGTCGCGCTTTTCTTTTGAATGTCAGTTCTTGACTTCTCTTCTTAAGCTCCGCTCTTTTCTTCCGTATCTCCAGACGCCATACTTCTCGTTTGGCATTCATCAAACTTCGCTTTTCCGCATACATTGCACGCAATGTGTCGGAACTTGGCATAGGCTTGATGTAGCCCCAATCCCGCAGGTATTTAATAGAAACTGTAGTTCCGCCAACGGTGACGGCGTAACGAGCAGGTGTTGCAATCTTATACATAGCATAGGCAATTGCGACGTAACCGGCGCTGGAGTTACGTAATGGATTTATAAGCTTTTCACCAAGGCCCAAGCTTTCCATTAGAGGAATAATATCAATGCCACTAAAGAAGAAAACTTCTAACTATCTGTCAGGATGTAGAGTAAAATCTACCTCTTGGCGGCGTAGTAGAAGCTTCCAAACCATGCAGCTGAAGTGACTAGGTGGACAGGAATCAGGACGTACCAGTACTCCTTGTACATTTGCTTAAAGCGTTGGATAAGGGATAGTTGCTTTTCATCTTGCTTTTCCATTTCCTTATTACTACCGTTAGTGTTACCGGCAGCTTTGGTACAAAACCCTTGCAGCTGCAAAAACGCAGAATTACCTATATTGTAGAATATTAGTTTAAGGTGGCAGTGACAGCGTTTTGAGATTACTTACAAGGTTGAATGAAAGGATAGGGCTTCGGAACAGTAGGTGCAAAACTTCCGAAACGCGTTTGCAGCAAGCTCGTATAGTCACTCGGAAAAACTTGATTTGTATTATGGTTTACATGCAGGGTGTGTTGAGCACTTCTTAACAACAGGTTAGGGTAAACGTTCGGCAATCGTACATTAGCATAAGAACCCATTTTCCAAACACTTACGAAGAATTTGTACGATGACGAGCCCATATTGCTACGATGGCGGGTAATTGCACTCGACTGCCTTAAATAATTGCAAAACGATAGAAATAACTACTGAAGACGTGACATACACCACGTGAGTTTGTTGCCATTTCTAGTCGAGTTGAATTAAAGGCCGAAACGCGAAACGGGCTTCACATTTCTGAAATATGGGCTTTTTCTCTCATTGGTTGCTTCATAAATGATATCCGTTTTTTTCTTTTATTAAATGTAAGAAAAAAAATAAGCATAAGAAAAATAAAGTAGAAAACAGTTTCCTTTTTCAATACATGAACGGCTACAATAAAATAATGCATTCGACATTTTATAGAAAAACCATTACAAGCCGCTTTTACATAACACTTTCATTGAACGATGAGGTCAATAATACGACACAGATAGTTCGTTTATTTTTCTGCATTTTCTACATTGGAAATAAAAACGCCGAATTTTCATTGTGAATGCATATGACGGGAAACAACGCATGACAAAATGTGGTAAAACACGAAATTTTAGAGAAAGCTATATTGAAGTTTACGAACTCTATTGAAGTTTTGCACTTTATCCTTTCGCGTTTCACATTTAGCATTCCAGTTGGACTCGTGGAATTTTGTTTACTTTTTTGTGATTTATATGATGACTACTTTAAATGTACCGACCGTTGAATTGGTAAGTTAAAAACATGGAATACTTCGTTTTAATTTTGTTGAATTTCCATAGGTATCCAGTCTCGATGTTGAAGATGCCAAGCAAAATTCTGACAAATCACAGATTATAACATCAGCAGGAATGCCAGTGTCATCGGACAAGGACCCGGCAGAACAAAAAGGAAGTGAAAACACATCTCAAAACAAGACAGACACTTCGGATGAGAAGGCACCAGCAGGGCTGGGTTCGCTTGTTGCTCAGCATTACAATAGTAGAAGCGAAGGCCTCAATGAGAGGTTTCAAAGCAGAATTTTTTACATGCGAAACACGAATAACTGGATCAAAAGCATGCTCATAGGTAAAAATGAAGAAAATCAGTTTATCTTAATCTTAATTTTTATTAATCGTATTGTATGTAGGAGAGATATTGGATAAAATACGCGATTGCTCATCGCATGGTCACCGGATCAAGGTGCTTGATTTAGCATGCGGGAAAGGAGGAGATTTAATCAAGTGGCAAAAAGGAAATATTGACCATTTGGTGTGCGCCGATATTGCCGAAACATCTGTCCAAACGTGCCAGGAACGCTATGCGAGTTTAGCGCAGCGTGAAAGTCGAGGACGTGGTTGGGGCAGAGATAAGGTTTTCACTGCGGAATTCATTTCGGAAGATTGCACAAAAGTAAGATCCGCAAAGCAAAGCAAACAATCTTCGATTTTAACGGTTACATTTCTTAATAGGGAAGGCTGAAGCCTAAACTCAAGGATCCTAGCATCAATTTAGATCTTGTTAGTTGTCAGTTCGCTTTTCATTACAGCTTCGAAAGCTTGCCACAGGCTGAACAAATGCTGCAAAACGCAACCGAGAACTTGCGAATGGGAGGTTACTTTATTGGTACTACACCTGATTCGTACGACATTATGTAAGCAAAATCCCCTACTCCCCATTCACTACTTGCTCTAATTTTTTACCCAAATTATAGGAGGCGGTTAGATAGAGAGGGAAACCCGGGAAATAGAAAATTCGGAAACTCCTTATTCAGCGTCAAATTTGATGAGGCTGTAAATTTAGACTGTCCACCACTGTTTGGAGCTCGGTATAATTTTCACTTGGAAGAAGTGGTTGATTGCCCAGAGTTCTTGGTTCATTTTCCTACTTTGGAAAAGTGCGTCTGAGTGAATAATGTTTTGTGTATTTACTGATCCCCTACGTACTTATTGTAGATTGGCTTCAAAGTACGGTCTGCGTTTAGTGAAAAAGGAACGATTTGAGGATTTTATCGAGAGACATAAAGAAGAAGGCAAAGGGTTGTTAAATAGGATGCAAGCCCTTGAGGTAAACGGTTTCGAATAAGACTGTACTTGGTTCAATATTTTGCGCCCCCTAGACCTACCCGCCCTATGAAGGAGAACAACTACTCGGCGAAGATCAAGACTACGAACACGCAAAAGAATATGTTTCGAAGCGTGATACTGACCGAGCCCAGTCTTGGAAGAAAGTAGGCACACTATCAAAGCAAGAATGGGAGGCTGTCTGTAAGTCTATAACTAAACTAAAACTTACTATAACTAAAATAATTTTCTACTTTTGCTTTCTAGCCTTGTATTTGGTGTTTGTATTCCAAAAAGTGAACCAACCTGAGTTGGTTCAAAAGCGGAAACTTTCGTCAGAAGATGAAGAGGAAAGTGTGAAACAACAAAAACGCGAATAAGGTGCTTGCAACAAGCTTAAGATCTCGTATTTTCCTTTGAGTATTTTAAGAGAATGAACCGGAATATTTTCGGCTAAAACGTGTATTTACGATGTTAACTTTTGACTTTTAAGCTCCTGTCCAGATCCCGCAGTCATTGGCTTGCGGTATTTACACTGGATCCATACACGATACATGGTAATCATACGGCCTCGGTTCACTTGCAAACGACGATCGACCAAATTCTGCTCTTCTTCAAGTCCAGCTTCGACAAAAAAGCTTTTTAATTCTTCTAAAAGGACATTATATACTTTAGTGCAAGTTTTCTATTTTTGCAAGTTAACAAGAGTTTACCTTGGGTGAAAAAATAGACACGAGTTCCGTCTCCGCGCACGTAAAAGTTGTCGGCTAAGCACCGACCTTTCTTAAATCGCAGTTGAGCGAGATCGTAGCGTCCATAATCCCGAAAAAGCACTCTTCCTCCAGGTTTCAGAAATTTGGCTACGTTATTGATTGCCGCTTGCATTCTACGATTTCAAAATGGATTTAAAATAGTTTACATACAACGTAATAATCTACGTTGCAACTGTTACCGGTCGGGAGAAATGGCTGAAAGTACAAAAATTAGTATGACGACATCCAGCGAATTCGGTGGAAAGGGAACGTCCCATTCCTGTGACAAGTCCATGACAAAGGCGTGACACCTGAAACATACAGACATTTGGAAATGTTTACAGGCAGATAGCTTTTACTTACCTTTCTGTGTCGTATTCGGAGTGGTTTTTCACGATGTCAATGGCTGTCGAGGAGAAATCGCAGGCATAAAGAAACAACTCGGGATTCGGATTGGTTTTCAGCAGTGGAAAAACTGTGTTTCCTACCCCACAGCCGAGCTCTAAAACCCGAAAGTTTGCGCTCGCTCCTGGAAAGGCATTCGCTAATGACGGGAGCGTTTCACTGCCCGAACTGGAATTACTGGATCCTAGAGCTAGTTCGGGAAATTCAGTAAAAAGCCAATGGCGGTCCTTGAAAAACCTATAAACCAAAACTATAATTTAACTAAGTGAAACCAAAATACTTTTACTTATTTTGGTGAATATCATAGAACTGATCCCAAAATATATTGGCTTCCTTTTCAAACTTCTCCGATTCCTCTGCGTTGGCCAACACAGCAGAATTTTCGAGCACCTTTTGTTTAGCCGCCGTTTCCTGTTCTACATCCCATGCTACATTATCCCTAGAGATAACAAAAAAGGAACTAACGTTAATTCCAATGGTTTATATGTCTTTGACGGCACTAAACACAGACCGATAGGCGATAATAAATATCAGACATGCTTAGCATACCAGACATTGTGCTGAAACACTCGTGTAATGTCTGTTAAAAACCGATCAGCAACACCGAGAGGCGGCTTCTTGCGGTTATACTTCCCACGATCGCAGAATGAGAATTTGCCTATTAAAGGTGCAAAGATTTGCTGGATCATTTGTCTTCGCTTACCAAGCATTATGCTCGAAAACATTCTGGGGGTCGGTTAAGAATCTCGTTCCGAATTGCGGCCGAATATCGTTCGTTTCTTCGGCAGTTTGCTGAGATGCCTCTGACATGTTCGTTCAATCCAGTCAATTGTGTTTTTCTCACCATGCGGCATGCAGCATTGTTTATTTATTTTCGATTAACCGCCATTAAATCAACATTTCAGCATTTCAACCGATAGATGGCTTCAGTGGGCGCGGCTGTTGGGCTGCTCTTGTTTGCGTGGATTTGTTTACTCGACGATTAGGAGTGTTATTATCCTGTAAAACTAGGTAAAACTAAGCTAAAGTGGTTCAGTTACTCAGTACAGCTAGCTTATAAGTATCTGAGTAAGAAGTTACAGTTCGTCTGCATTCATGTTCGTATTTTGAGTAATTAATCTGTGAACAAAAGTTGGGCGGGTCAGCGGGTTCGTTTCGGCTTTGGAATTTCCCATGTTGTGATGCCCCGCGGGCTGGAGGTAGGGAAGGTCTTACAAGCCTTCACTGTTTGTTCGCTCCGTGGTCTGTTATTTACGCTAACTTGTACTTCAAAACATTGAGTGGTGTTAACGAAATATCGACAAGTGTTTCTTTCTCTTGTCCATTGCCAATTCGGTGTCTTGAGACCGCAAAATTCGCCATACAAAAACGAATAAGCTATAAGGCCCCCTTTTTAAGTTTGTGTACAAGCCAGAGTCGACCGAATCAAGAGGAAAAAGGTTTTACTACAGCTGCATAAAGGCCGGCTTGGCTTACGACTGTGACGTGGATAAATTGTCGGTCTGTAACTCTGACGTAAGCTGCTGTTATTATTATTGTTGCCTGCGTTATAGATTTACGCTAATAATGCGTCTTTCAACTTCAGTCAATTACGCTTCCCCTACTTGGTAATAATTATAAAAATCTTTTTTTATTCTTTGTTCTCGTATATACCGGATTATGCCGGTATACACGAGAACCTTGGCACTGATAGGGAACATATTGGGGAAGAGAAGTAGCTATTGATTTATCCTGCATCCCCCCAAATGTTATACTCTTCTTCCTTTTTTACAAAAAATAGAAATTAATGGTAACAATAATATATTTCCGTACGATCAGAGACAACGACCAAAAAAACTTCACCGGAATGGGGGTATGGGTTTTCTAGAATAGCTTCAAGGTCAAGGTTAAGCCGGCTTCACACCGAAAAGCTATGTTCACACCGGACGTAAAATTCTGGATAACGCACTAAAAATAACCCAAATGTAACATGAAATAGACCCGCGTATACTTATGTCAGTTTGTCAGTTGTTTTATGTAGAATTGTATCGCGAACTGTATCGATCGTTATTAGCCCAGCCGTTCTCCCGGTTATAGAATAGGCATAATTAATTCATGTTAGACATAATTAGTCCATCCATTGACGCTACGTTTTAAGTTGTACCCTTCTTTACCAGACAAAGGGACACGAACAATTTATGTATTTATTAATTTATCTGTTTATTTAAGTTTGTCAGTCGCATAGGTCTTTCAATTGTTGGGAATATACGGGATCCTTTTGTGTTGAGTTAATCACGGCAGGCAAACTGTTTTTCTTTATAAACCTTTTCGTGCCCCTTGAGTTCTTACCCGCCTCTAATTAGTTCCAACAGGCCATCCGTAAAGTAAATGCCGCCTATTTCTTGTCCGTCTCACAAATCCTACGCATCGATTATGTTTCTTGACGCAGTAAACATTAGCGCTAAGAGCCCTGTTTTGTTCGCGTTTTCTTGACTTGGGTTTATTACTTTACTTGTAGGATGCTATACGCTATCTGTGCGTGACGCCCGCATCTTTGCTTCAGCTGCGTGTCGGAACAACATTGAGAAACTCCGCCCACTTTCTGGTTTGCCATTATGAATGGAGCAAGTGACAAGCGTCTCAACGACGTCAACGGGACACCCCCGCGCTCAGCCACGCCTACTGACGCAGAAGAGCCGCCTGCTGTATCCAAGGTATGTTAAACAATTATCTCTCCTTTCAGCCCCCAATGCTACACTCTCAAGCCACAGATATGTAAGACTTTTGTACCACGTCGCTCGTTTGCATGCAACGTTCGTGCTTGTGCTCCTCCTCAGTGGCCGAATCAATTCGTTTTCTCGCTGTTTCAGTGACATATGGCAGTAATAACACAATAAATAACAATCACACTACTTGAAAAGGGTGCCAATACTTGTTGAAACTTGAAGATGACTAAACTTTGCGTGCTAACGAAGTGTTTTCTTTCGTTTTCTGTATCTTTCAGGGTGGAGTGAGTGACGAAGGTTATCAAGCCGAAGGGTCAAATAGTAGCAGTCCTGTTGCGGAGGATTTTATGGCTTCAGGTGCTGAAGCCAATAGCTCCAACAGTGGGACAAAACAAACTCCACCTACTCATTCGCGACCTGGCGTGAACAAGTGGGAAGACAATTGCGAGTCACGTGATCGAATTCCACTTGCTGGAACGCATTCCCCGTCCAACGTAAGTAATTTTTTGTGGAGGGTTATTATTTAACGTGTGCTAATTAGTCGCTGATTAAATTCAGTAAATTAGGTCGCTCCCACATCCCCATACGCAATTTTTCATGAGTTTCCCCTGCACTAGAACCAGTATCTAGGCTAAAGGAATTTAGGCGTACGCAATACGGCCGTTATTGGAATTCGGAATTCAATTAATAAGCTTCGTGTAGGGGGAAATAACTGAACTGGGGGAGTAAGCAGACGCAGATATACACTATACGACGTGAGCGGATATTAAAAAAAACTACAATAGGGAAAAGCCGGAGAGTACACGCCATTCACACGAGCTAGATTCAGTCCTTTCTTCTTCCTTTTATTTTGTATTTATTTTTTGTACAACCTTTTCGCTTGAAAAACAATAGCTGCAAAATGGACAACAGGCGTAGGCAAATTTTTCGTCCAATTTTTTAGTTTATTTGTTTTTTATTAGATTATTTTTGGGGTTTTAAAGCCAAGGTCATGGTCGTGTTTAGTTTGTAGAGATAAATAGATCCAAAGCAGCAGAAAATTGTTTGCATGCTTTATCTACGTCACTAACTGATAATAACAGTGCTGACGTCGCGAGTTTTTGTTGGCTAGCAGCAATAACTCAATTTGTATATGCTTGTAGGTCGTTCAGTTCCTCAGCACAATTGCGTATCTATTTGATCCCGTTGGAATTCATTTTACTCGTTGAATGCAAGAACAGTCAAAACGCAAAGGGAATTCGTAGTTTTATTTCTCTTTTTTTACGTTTACATGACCTATTCCTTTTCCAGTTTACATGATGGTTAGAGCTTGGCAAAGCAAAACTGTTGCTTTTTCCTGTCCATTATCTAGCTCACATGCAAGGGGTTTGGAAAATCCGGCAATATCAAACACGTACACTACATGGATTCAGTAGGGACCAGTTTTGTCTATTCGCTTTTTCTATTTTCTTTTTTTGGCGAATATCCGAGGGAAAATCTAGCTTCTTTTTTTAAAAACAAAATTCTTCTCTGTCTGCCTTCCTTCTAATGCAATTGCAACTCTGGCTTGTTCTGGCTTATTAAACAGTAGCAATGTCTCCCGAAAGGCTGTCATTCTCCCACGCAGCCTTATAAAGCCGAATGAAGGGGGTTTGTTCTGGAACCGACTGAAGGAAGTTTCGTTGTTGAGCTAGTTAGGTGAAATTAACAAGTTATAGCGTGAGCAATGTTTAATGCTATTAGAAGTGTAGGTGGTGGTGAACATCGTAGCGTCATGAAGGTTTCTTGCGTTTGGCAAATATCCTCTATTCGCCTCTGTTCGTTGAGCAACCCGCACAAAAAGAAATGCGTCCTTTGCAGGCATTTTTGTTGTTTTTACCTGCTCACGCGTGAAAAGGACGATTCAGTTCCGTTTCCTTTTTGCCTTCAAGTTCAATTCGTAATCTTATAAAACTCAAGCTTGAATAAAAGAAGGAAAAAGACAAGCCGTGTCGTGCCCGTTGCTACATGTCAGAAGCTACAGGCAAAAGGCACATTGAACTCTCCAAGGTCCTTGCTTCTCCTTCGTAATTATCTAGGTAAAAGAGTGGGACGGGCTAAGTTGCTATAACAACTTGGGCGCTTTGGTGTGTGGCCTATTGTTGTTGTGCGCAGGACTGTATTTTGACATTTGCACGTGTAGGGATCCATAGCGTGTGTTTTGAGAGTGAAGGGCTTGTGGATTTTCGATAAACTTCGAGTCGACATTCCATATTCCACTAATTAAGTGCGTTAAAAAAGCGTTTAAAGGGGAAGCATTAATAGAGTATGGGCATACTAAGCAGTTTGCGTGACTAGCCGACTTTTTTTTGCGTTGTGGAGCATTGGTGGGATTGGAATGAGGCCAGAAGAGAGCCAGAGAGTTTCTAAGACGTAGTTTGTTGGCTTGGCTGGCTTGGGCCGGGTGAAATAGACATTTTCCCGCTCCCCCGTACAAGAAAACGTTCAGTATCAAGAGCTGGGAGGAAACTATTGACATTTTCGTACCGGGGAAACTGGAAATTGTCTGTTCCCGTGCTTGAAGGATGAGGTTAAAGTGACGAAAAAAAGGTGTGAGCAATCTCATTTGCATAGTTACCAACGTCACGCACTTCAGGCTGCTGGGAGGTTGTTCTGTGGGGTGAACTAAAGTGGCATTGGGGCAGATTTTGAATTCAAACGGTGTGTTGAGGGGAAAAACCCGAAGAAAAAGCGTTTTATCGCTTCTTTACTCTCCATCCTTTGTCTCTGTTTTGGTTTTTGTGTTTGAATTGAGTGCAGGTTTTCATGGCGTGCTGCTTGTGAAGATCCCGGGGAATGGGAGAGCAATAGGAGATGATGAGCTATCAAGTTATGGTGAGCCGTTTTTCTAAAGTTATAATTTGCCCATTACTTTTATAAGACAAGCGGAGTGTGAATCCTTAGGGTGAAAACCAGAGCTTGGCGTCCAATATTCGTAATAGGAGTGCCGTTGATGGGCGCAAGCGCTCACTGCTGTTTTTGTTTGACAAGCTACGATATATTTTTGCCTATTTTTTTCGGGCAGACAAGAGAAGGAAAAGATAGACCGGACAAAACACGCGTTTCCGGTTTCATTTTCACCAATAACATTACGAAGACTGTTGGGCGCCAGGCAAGTGTGATATTGGAGTGCGAAAAGAGGGAAAAGACGATAAAATCTCGAATCTGGACGCGATTTGAGTGACGAATAGGAAGCATTTTGTACCCGTAAAAGCGACGGTAGGCTAGTTTTTCAGTCCTTTGCTCGGAGCCGCAAGTGGCTTTGGGCCAGTTTTCTTGTTGGTTCGCCAAGCGAATAACTGGGATTGTTGGAGCGAATAACCGTCTGTTCGTCGGGTAATTCTTCTTCTAAGAACTACGTGATTGCGTGCCTAGCACGATAATCTGAAACAGGAATGTCTCGAGTAGTTTGTAACAAAGAATTTACGCATTGTCATTAGTATCTGCTAGTTATTTAGTTACGAGCCTCTTGAAGTAGGCCTTCCCTGCACGGAAGAGTGAAGTAAGAGCTAGAAGGCAGTAAAGCTGGAATAAAGGCCACATTGATTCTTGATTTAGAATGGCAGGCGTAGGCAAATTACCGTTTGAGGTTGCGAGATCCTGTCAATTTTTTTTGTTTTTTTGTTTACTAGCTCTTAGTTTTTGTATGCATAATTCACTTGGGAAGTCAAAGCGAAGGAAACGGCAACCAGTACCCAAGGTCGAACAACGGGACTCACTAAAAGCGGAACCGGGAGAGCGGGGGGGGGGGGGGTGCGTATACCTCTGGGTCGTGAGCGTGAGTTTAGTAAGATGCGAGATATCACGAACCCCTAGTTAATGAGACATGAAAATATAGAAAAGTACCGACTTGGAATTTTAGCCAGAAAATAGCAAATTTTCCAGTAAAGTCTTTTTTTTTCACAGGGTGAGTTTCTTGTATTTTTCCTTTTTTCTATTTTGACCAATCCCAAAGCTTTAGATCATTTTCTGGGTGGCATGAAGCCATGGTCACATTCTTCTCAGAAGTTGAATGTCCTTTCAGGAGAAAATTTCGGTGCGAGGAACGTATTGCGGATTTGTTTTGCCAAAATGTGTGGTAAACCCGTTAGGTGCATTTTCTTACTACTTTCTCAACCGCTTTTGCTAATCGTGCTTGAGGGGAGAACGAATTGAATAGACAGTTCAAGAGAGTAGTTGAGTTTTTTTGCGCTAGAAAATAGTTTTAGCATGTGGTGATGAAATTAGTTCTGTTTCTGTTGTTTTTTTGTTTTTTCTTTAGAGTAGGGCGGAATGTCATTGATGCTAGTTTGTGGGTGAAAAACATGGTAGGTTGTCGATAGTTTTGGAAAGTTTTGGGTCGAGAAGGTTGGTGGGTTTGTTGGGGACCTGCGGAGAGTTACGAGGTAGGTGGGCGGACCTTCGTATCGATCCCGTTAGATACAATGCATAGATGTGGTGTGGGCGGTAGTCCGACGTCAACGGCGCTTTTTTGATCATCCAGTATTCCTGTAACGTTAGGAACACCGTAACGACGTGACTGTGCGTGCACTTTTTTACGGATATACAAAACACAACCTAGATTGTCACCTCCTCACCACCCTACCAAGACAAAAGGGACCAAGAGGACAAGTTTATTCCTCAAGTTTATTTCTTGGCGGCTTCCCCGCCCACCACTTGTGTAAATATTACTTGCAAATAAGTATTTAAAGATGAACAGTGCAGACGTAGGTTTGTTAAAGGTCACCGTTCAGCCTGAGTAAACAAGGAAAACCCTGGTGCTTCTCTGGTGTTTCTGGTGAGGAGTTTTCTTCAGTTTTATGTGTTTTATGAATTCGAATTGGACAACTTTTACCTAGTATTTCCCGTTTCCTAGCAGGGTACTGAGGAGAAAGCGATTTAAGTAGAGTCGTTACGTTCATTTTCCTTTTTAAGTCCGCTCGAGACGCTGAAAAGAAGCTGACGAGGTAATTGAACTGGCAGGAGCTTTTACTTGTACGAGCTCAGTCACTACCGGAAATTATTAATTGCGTGGGAAGCCAAGTCATGGCATTCCTTTCTGTTCCTCTTGCGTAGGCGTGTCTGCGTGGGTATATCCGTGGCATTGAAAATTAAGTGTGACATCCATTTATAGATTTTCCCTCCCGAAAAAAACGGTTGATTTCTAAGGTTGCACAGGGTATTCAATTTAAAAAAAAAAAAAAGCCATCGTAGGCCTCCCTATTGGGAATTAGACACGAGGACGACTCGACAAAAGGACTCCGTATACCCGACACAAGGACGCCGTGCCCCGACGGAAGGACGCCTAACGTAACTTAACCTAACCTTGTGACGTATTTTTAATACAGCTTAAGCACTTTCTAATCTCGTGATCAAAGACTTTTTGAACTCGAAATTCTATTGGTCCCTTAAAAGATTATGGACCTGGCGTCTTTCTGTCGGGCCCGGCGTCCTTGTGTCGGGGCCGGGCGTCCTTGTGTCGCGTTGCCAGCTATTGACGGCTACTTTTATTCAGATTTCGTTATTATTGTGTATCTATTCAATGAGATACACAGTTATTTCAGTTAGATACACGGGTATTCAATTAGGTACACGTGACTAATGGCAATTTTGTTATTTGGTACTTTTTTTGCAGGGTGGTGGATCACCTCGACCGGTGTACAGTGTACCCTTAGCTGTTGCAGGTAGCTTTGGTGTTTCTAAAGTTTCTCATCCCCTTACCACGCCCACGGGGCCTTCTGCCATGCCTCCGACTGCTGGTTACCGCGGAAGAGCTGGCAACGTCAGTATGTCCAACCAAACGTACTCATTCGACAGTCGAAGTATGCCGTCACAGTTAACGGCAACTTATACCAGCTCGTACTCCCACTCCGGGGTAAGTTATTTTAGCGCCCTGCGTGATCCTGATGAACAACAAATGTTTTGCATACACAAATTACATTTCTATTTTGGCCTTGTAGTCGTATGGAAATTCAAGGGTTTCGGCCCCTTCTCCTGCTTCCTCAATGTCGAGCACTACAGGCTATGGTGCTTCGGGCAACTCGGATCAGCTGTCGAAAACCAACCTCTACATTCGTGGTTTACCGCCAAACACGACAGACAAAGACTTGGAAAATATGTGCTCCAAGTAAGAACACCCCAGAAATAGAAATTAGGCACGTTACGTCATTGCTCGAAGCACTACAAAACGTCACGCTTTTTTTTTATTACTACAGGTTCGGGAAGATCATTTCAACCAAAGCTATTATGGATAAGAACACGAACAAGTGTAAAGGATACGGCTTTGTTGACTTCGAGTCGCCCCAGTCTGCCGAAGCTGCAGTTAAAAGCTTGCTAGCCCAAAACACCCAAGCGCAAATGGCCAAGGTTCGATAATAAGACAAATTGGAAGTCATTGATAAATTCCGTTATTTAATGTATTCTTTTGAGTACAGCAGCAAGAGCAAGATCCAACCAACTTGTACTTGGCTAACCTTCCTCAACATATAACCGAAGAGAACTTGGAGGAGATGCTCAAGTTTTATGGGACGGTTATATCGACCCGCGTACTTCGAGACCCCAGCAACAATAGCCGAGGAGTCGGCTTTGCTAGGTAAAATAATCCGATGTTTAATATTTTTTTAAAATTTGTGGGCACTTGTGTACTTTTCCCCCACATTCTAGATACTAACCCACGAATCTGCAATATGATTGCCATTCGTAGTGCAGAGGCTTTCGTGGGTGACTCTTTAGAATGCGCACTGTACATAAAGTAACCTAACGTAATCTAACCCTCTACAGTGTGCATTCTAAAGAGTCACCCACGAAAGTCTCTGCACTACGAATGGCAGTCACATTGAATGTGGGGGGGGGGGAAGTACATAAGTGCCTATTTGTGCCACGCTCATACATTATTGATGATTTACTCCAGGATGGAATCGAAAGAAAAATGCGAAGAAATCATTCACGCTTTAAATGGTAAATTTCTGGACGGAGCCACCCAGCCTTTGTTGGTCAAGTTTGCGGACGGTGGGAATAAGAAGCGACTTTATAAAAGCCAAGAACAGCGAATCTGGAGAGATGGAGAAGTACCAGCTCTGCGTTATTTTCTCAATATGTACGTGGTTGACACATACCGGTCTTTTTTTGCTTAGGGCTTATCGCTTTCATACGACCACAGTTTGTCCAGCAATGGCTTGGGACCAGGAGGCTTGTTGTCTCCCATGTCCGGATACGCCCATAGAAGCGGCCCGTACGGTCATAGCCCTATGGCGGCAAGTTATCCCTTAACTGCTCCTTGGCCAATCCCCGGTCCGTATCTCATGCAGCCCCAGATGCAACAAGTAAGAGACTTTGCACTGGGCCAGCCAGTTGATTTCCAAACTTCCTTTTTCAGATGATGTCGTCTCCTGTTGATCACTCGATGCCGTACAGCTCCGTCCTGCCCCTGACTTCCCAAATGGCGTCATTACAACTTGGTTCCCTTCCTTCGGTAAGTTCCCATTTGTACCAGTTTTCTGGATCTTTCAAAAGATCCGATCAATTGGCCGGATCTGATCTGATCGGCGTTGACAGTAAATTGGCAGGGATCGGATCAATTTTTTCGGGAAATTTACCGATCCAAAACCAATCAATCTAGTGGTCATCGTTCGAAATTTTTCTACTCTGCTTCTAACACCGAAGCGCTTTGGCAAACGTGGTTTCGAATTTGCGTTTTTCGTTTTGAATTCACGTTTATTAACCAAACGAATACTTGAGTTTATTTTTTACTATTGTTTTATATAAAATGATCTGATCTTTAATAGGATCGGATCTGATCTTTAATAGGATCTGATCTGATCTGTAATCGGATCTCGGATATGGTCTTTGATCGGATCGGATCTTTGAATGGTTGGATCGGATCTTATTTGATCGGTACGTCTTCCGTAGTTGTCTAATCAGCATTTATCATTTCTGCAGTATTTGCCAACACCGCCACACGGCTACAGCATTTATGCAGCGGCAGGGCAACCTGGGGGTGTGCATCCCGGGATGGCCCTTTCCGGATCAGGTCCCGGGTCAGGACCCGAGCCAGACCATAGCAGTCAAGCGGCTTCGCCTGAAGAGCACTACGCCTACATGGTTCAAGGTAAAATCTAAATTGTAACAATTATTTTTCACTAATTTTTGTTTTCCGTCTCTATTATTCTTTGTGCCGTCCATACGCCTCTGTAGGCAACATAGGCTCGTAGACCCGTGAATGTTTTCCGCAGAAATCGCTGCTTTCCAACATGGGATAAGTTTGTCCAGAGGAAACGCGTTTCTGTTTTGTTTTACTAGACCAAAATGACAGCCTGCCGTACCGGTTTTGGCAAAGGTTAGGTTATGCTTTTCCAGAGTTTTAAGAAAAAGTGCATTGATCTACGAAGGGTTTTAGAAAACAAAACCAGAAAGGCTAGCCAAAAAAAGAAAAAGGGAAAAAAATGCAGAATCTATGGAATGTTAGGAGTTTTTTTAATGCAGAAGTTGTTGGTTCAGAAACAGAAATTTTAATGTGATGGTTCCTTTTTCGGATTTAAATACGTTGTCGCGTTGTATAGTATGTGAGGTGTGAGTAAGCTCCCTATCTTTGGACCCGTTCATGTCCTATTATTTTTCTGTTTTCTTTTGCTGGATGCGGAGGCTTAGTTTTTTTATTTTATTTTTTAGTTCTTTTCGATCACGAGGTACCCATACCTTTTTTCTCCCAAAAGGCGAAAGGTTGGAAATAGATTGGACATTCCGAAAAAAGGGGTAGGGTTTAAAAAAAAATTAACTAAGGAAAAAAGCGGAACGAGGAGACTTGGTTAATTCATCGGAATAGTTAAGCATATGGTCATTGTAGCAAACTTCGAGGCAGCAAAAAAGAAAAGTTGGAATTAAAGATACGATTCCCGAGTTGGCAGAGTGTGTGCTATGTTTATTTTCTAGCGTTAAAAACACGGAAGAAATTATTTAGTTTCGTAGTCTTTTATTCCTCCCCCCAACACATCCCACTAACGTGCCTTTTATGATGGAATCAGGTCAGGGATAGACGTTGTACGGCAAAGTAAAGGAAATTCTATTTATGGAGTTACAAGGTGTCAAAACAAGTAGAAAAAAGAAAAAAGAGCCAAGAAGATGTATTCTTTGAACAGCTAATTCACTAGGGAAAAATTGGCTCTTAAACGCCAGAGTTCACCACTTGAACATTTCACTTTCTAAACCAAATTGTTACCTCTAGTTCATCTTTTATTGGAGAAGAAAACCGAAGTTTTAAAATGAAAGGCTTTATTTTTATCGAATCTTGATTATGGTTTTCGTTTTGCCCCTGGTTAGAAGTAGCACTAGTTGCACTGCGCACGCATATGCAAGAGAAAAACGACGGTCGAAGTCTGATGAAAAGTGGTTTGGTCAAAACAACAGCACTTTATATGGTGGCGAAAGTTTACTGAATGTTTGAAGTAAAAACGGGCAACGGAAAGTACAAAATTTGGTAGTTGTAAGTGGGGTACGTGTTCATGCTTTTCTTAACGTGAGACTAATTTCAAATTAGACTTACCTTAAGGTTAAGTTACATGTTAGGTTAGTTGGAGCGGTCCATAGCATGAACGCAACCATAGTGTGATTAGTTAAACGAAGGATAAGCTATTGGAGAGAAAAAAAACTTTGAGCAAGCCCTGGTATTAGGTCACTACACTGCCGCCCAGACTGCAGCCCTCTTTATTCGAAACTTGGCGTAAAAAAGATAAAGAGATTTGGTGAAGCACCCTTTATCTATTAATCGAGAGTAGCAGATTTTATTTTGAAAGAGTTTCTATTGATGATAACAGCGAGACTTGTCTTTGGTAGTATTTGTTGGGGGGATTGTCCATGCTCTTTATGCTCCTTTGGAATGTACCTGCGTCCGGTGAATGTTGTTGAAAGGGGAAAAAGAGAGAAAACCATGCGTGGTCGTATGAGTGTGATCTTAAACTTTTTTTCGTAGGTTGGGGATACCATGTTTCAGTTTTTGCTAAAAAAATAATTGGCCCAGGAGATGATTTTTTTAAAAATATTATTAATGTTGTCCGCATTGCACTTTCCTCTCCCTTGTGTCATTTGGTTTGTTTCATGTGTTGATACTGTGTGTGAGCCGCGGCAAACGGGGATAATTTTTTGGTTGGCAATGCAGAATCCGTTGCCGTGGCGGAAAACAGGTGGGAAAAAAAAGATAAAAGTGAAATACAGCAAAAAGATGTGGGATTTCTTTGTCGACTTGTTCATTCTTACCTGCGAGTTCGTTTCCGTAAAAACTGCAAATTTTTACCTGAAAGTATTATTTTACTTTGGCCAGAAAAATCAGACGGAAGTAAATGGCATCTATAGCAAATTACTCCAACTTTGATTTGAACTGACTCACGTTCAAACGTGCGCCTGAGCGCGATTACACCACGGTTTTGATATTAACAGAATGAAAATAATGATGTGCAACATTCGAGCCTTGTTTGGTTATATTCCGATGGAAACAGTAATCTACAAAAGCTCACTTAAAAAATTCGTAGTATCGGCAGTACCATCAACAGAGTCCAACATCCCTAAGACGTACGTGGCGCCATCTTGAGTGTTATTAGGTAATATTCTTTCTCCGCCCTTGAGTAAAACACCAGTCTTTTACATATTATTTAAATGCATGACTAATGATAATTTGATGTCTTATATGTGAGAGCTTTTAATAAAAATAATTTAAAGAAAACATTGCCTTGTAATTTATTTTGAATGATTTCGACTCATTAACAAAAATTAAGTAATGCTATTTATTACATTTTAAAATGCATACAATATAATATAATGCAAACTTCTAGAGAATACAGGGCTGCGCGCGAACCGTCGTATTTTTATAAATCGACCAAAAGATGATGCTACCAGCTTTGGTCAAATGTTGGATTCAAAGAAAAAATACAGAGGAAATACGTAAAATACATATAGAGAAATACAATATAATAATCGAACTTCTAGAGAATACAAGGCATGGCCGTGGGTGAACCATCATGTTTTTATAACCTTTCAACACTTTTCAATGGACATGGAATATAAGAGTATGACCGAGTGGATAGTCTATACGTAATGCATACCACCTTTGCTCATATGTTGCTTTTATATATACCTATATATACACTTCCTTTTTTTTGCACACCACCTTGGTTCATATGTTGCTTAAATAGATGTTTCAACAACATACAAATATACGCTCAAGACCGTGTGGACAACACGCACGACTGGGGACCGTGAGATCCTCGGTTCGATTCCCGGTCGAGGCACTTTATTTCGTCGAAAAAAGCGAAAAATTAAATGGCTCCCTTTCCCTGGACCTCATGCCTTCCCGGCAAAGATCCTATTCCTATATTCGAAATTGTGATGCTTCGGCATTATGAGCTTGAATATCGGGGATAGGAAACCGAGCAGGGAAAGGGGCGAGGCTCTCAATTTTTGACGATTTCTGAACCCTTGATACAGCATTATTCCTTATGGAGAAAAGCCCTGAAAAAGCTTTTCCAGCTCGAAAAGGAGCCACGCCCCCTTTTCACAACAATCCACCAATAGGAATCGTCCATTTTAGAGGCCACGCCCACTTTTTGGCGGGTTTTATGAAAAATCACCGAAATATCCCAAATTTTCGCTTTTGCTTAAAAAATTAGCGATCACAAAAAAAAAATCAGGGGAGATTAGGTGAGGTCAGGAGAGGTTACGGATGGTCAAGGTTAGGTTGACTGAAGTCAGGGGAGCTCAGGGGAGCTGAAAGTTAGTGGAAGGTTAGTTTTTAAGAAAAACCACCAGAAATTCTACAAATTTTCACTTGTATTTGAAATTGGTACAAAAAATAGGCAATTAAGGAATTCCGGGGGTAGCAAAACATTTCACTTGCATAATTTTAGGATTATGATCCCACCACCCACACTTGAAATCCTTCGGGCTCTTCCAGCTGGCGACGCAATTGGTCAAAACTTAGCTGTAATTGTTTTTATCAAGCCGTTTGCCGTTTCACATCCTCCACCAGCGACTAAAAAATAACGAAGAATATAGAGTAACACCCATAAAACATTCAGTGTCGATTAAGAAAAGAAAATAAAACAAGACACTCACCTCCATTCGTTACTATAAGCCCCAAAAGTTCAACTGGCAGCTTTATTGGCTAATCCTTGTGCGCGCGCTTGATAGCCGGCAGTGAGTGTCCGTAACCTTTTTTCCAATTTGGCGGCTTTCTTCGCTTCACGGGCCGTACGCTCCTGGTTAATTTCCATAAGCACCCTTTCTAAGGGTCAAAATAAACAGAAAACAAAATGGTAACATAATTAGTTTGGCAATTCAATCCACACAATGTTTTCTAGAAGCTTACCGTGGATCTACAGAACGAAGCAGTACCAATTATAGTCCCTGAATTAAGGGCTTTTTGATCGACTGGTCAGATCTTCATCTTCCTTTCTCCACCGAAAACTAGAAGAAAAGAGAAATAGCATCAGTACGCATGAAATCAATTCATTAACAACATGTTTAAAACTTACACGTAAGTGTAAAGGCCGACAAGCACGTCCGCAGGGGAAAGCACCCCCAAGACGAGTGTGAAAACAGAAAACGTATGAAAAGCCACATCACTTTTGAGAAGGATAAAACTTGTCCAGAATCGCGTTTGTAGATTTCCGGAGACAATAAAAAACAACAACACAAGTTGCATACGTTTGAGACGTTGGCCAAGTCGACCTCACTTTTTCCTTTTTTCGTATCGGGACATTGTATGAACTTCGTCACCCCAATTGTCCTCCCACCTCCTTTCGCCACTTTCCACCCACTCTAGTCGATGTACGTTACGCAAGGTC
>JAGJRO010000957.1:0-10803 GCA_022832285.1 Lepidurus apus apus
ACTAGGCTTTCGTTTACTTGTGGTGGACGGTACCTTCATGAGTGGTGGTAAAGTTCCTAAAGGTGCCGCAGGTCAGTTAACGAACTTGCCCTGTCTGATTCGGCGAAGTGCCAGACTACGAGGTGAGCAGGCTACAGAGGGAGAATTACCGTTAAGTCGATCTCGAGCAGGCAGTGCGGCCAGCACAACCGACGAGACTCCGCGGGCATCTATCATAACAGAGGGAGATCGCACAACTGACGAACAACCCTCGGCGGAGTTGACACCGCTCCCTGCTTTACCAGAGGGTACCGAGGAAACTTTGCGACGAAATATTCAAGTCGACGACGCCCTAATCTCGTTAGCGACTCTGCCAAGTTTACTGGCTGCGACACCGAGCGTTAAAGTCCCACCAGCAGCGCAAATTCCGCTGTTGGTTCCGAACCCACCGCTGACTCCGGTACCTGTTCGGAGTCCAATTCCAAGAAATGTAACTCCGGCAATGTCTACTCCACGGGCAATCCGAAAGGCTGTTCAGCCGCCTCGGTTTTCGGATGCCGCAACCGAGGACCCGCTGGAATGGCTCGAAGACTTCGAAGAGTCGGCTCGATACAATGGATGGTCAGACCAAGACATGCTCTCGTATTTTGGTTTGAGTCTAACTGGACCGGCCAAAACGTGGTACAAACGGGAGTTTCCGTTTGATTTAAGATTTGCCACTTCCTGGACTCAGCTACAAGATGGTTTTAGAAAGGGTTTATCAAACAGAACCGAAATCTACATCTGAAAGAGAGACTTCGCTCACGCTACCAGGGTTTGGACGAACTCTTCGAGCAGTATTATTGGGATGTGCTACGCATTTGTAACGAACTGGACCCTAAGATGAACGAAGAGTCGACGAGTTGTTAAGGGGTGCAAAACCTACCCTGGTGGAGCGCGTGTATCCAATGGACATAAAAGACTGAAGATTTGTTGACGAAAATGAATCTTATTGTTCAAGGAATGGAACGCGCGAATGCACGTCGTGATTGGAGAATGCAGAAAAGTGCCAATAACTCGTCTTCCGAAGATAAAAGTGCCAGTGCGTTACCAGCTGCAGCAATTTCTGGAAATCCAGCAAGCGATCGCCTTGGAAAGCTAAAAGATGTTTAGTTCAAAAGTTGGTGGAATCCCTGAGTGGAGCCGATGGATTCAACGCCCAAAAAGGTAAGGGTAGCCGGGGAACTAACAAATCGCGCACGGCCGATGGAAAGCTCATTTGCTATAATTGCCGTAAGCCTGGTCACATTGCTAGGATGTGCAAGGCGCAAAAAAAATCTCAAGGTGATGGCAAAGCTAGTGATCCACAGTCAAATCAGGCAGATAGTAATCAGCCAGGGCCTGGAGAAAATCCGTCCGGGACGGATAGTAACTCGGCCGATGCTCTAAACTCATCCAAGCGACAGTAACAGGTTGTTCTGTCTCTGTAACTAACTGTTGTTCTGTCGCAGTAACAGGTTGTTCTGTCGCTGAGGTAGAACCCATCCCACTGTTGTTAAATACACTGAGGCGGCACTGAGGGCCACGATACTACGCAAGCATCAACCCGGGGGCCGTACTAAGTCCGTTACTGGGGGGGGGATTATATACTTTTGATAGAATAACATGTAAGCTTTCGACTTTTCAAGTTTTATGCGATTACGCAAAGGTAATTTATTCCTTCCCTACACTTCTGGCAAAAGTATAGATCTAATACATGTGACGGTGTAAATTTTCGAATACTTTTGTCGAAGTGCTCGAGGCCGGATAAAAGCCTCCCGGGGGCTGGATCCGGCCCGCGGGCCGCCAGTCGGACTGCCCTGTTTTATGTTTTTAATAGTTGTAATAGTGTAGTTCCCACAGACGTCCCAGGCCGCAGACGTCCCAGGACGTCGCCAAAATTTACCAGGTCTTCCCCAAAATCAGAATGGAAGAGGATGTTTCGAGTTAGGCAGAGACGGTCATCTAGCCTGGGATTGCCCAAGTCGAAGAGGTTTTTCGTGTTACCAATGTGGAGGAGCGGGACATACAAGTCGCAATTGCCCCAACGTCGACGCTTTTAATCGGGGTAATCAGTCGGGAAACGCACGGGCCGCCCATGGAGGGTAGGGTCGACCATGAGCTCCTTAGAAGCCCTTTCCATCCCGGTAGTCTCGACGACCTCCATGGGCAATCAATGAACCACTTTACCGTTTATTTTCACAAGGTTGGGCGGTTTCAAACGAAATAATCAAACAGTGATTACCAGGCCCGTACACAGGAGGGATTAGGGGTTTACCCACGATTTTTTTATCCGTAACGATACCCACATACTACACCCCCCCCCCCCCCGAACCAAGATCCTGGGTACGGACCTGGTGATTACCATTCTACGTGGTTATGTGAACCGGACTCGTGACAATTCAGATGAATATCTCTCCAGTCCGCAGCATTTGCTATAAACTCGTCTGTGCAAACCTCATCCAAAGGTTCGCTATTTGAATTAGTCTACGATCGAATTCCTGTGATGGCTTGTGAACGTTTTTTTTTTCATGGCCGCAAGATGATGGGGTGATGTATGAAGAACTGTTCGATAAAATCCAAGGATTATGGAGGGAAGCGTATAACAACATATTACGCGCTCAACTACTTCAAGCTGAGTATTATCATAATAAACGCAAGGAAGCCCGGAGTAATGAACCTGGAGAACTCGTGTAGATCCGACGTAATATTCGAAGAAAGGGCAGAAGTCCGAAGTTAGAACCAACATTCATTGGACCATATGAGATCGAAAATAAGATTTCAGAAAATACCTAGGGGCCGTCCATAAATGGCACCACCAGGGGAAAGGGTGGGTGGATTCAGCAAAAGATGACGCGAGATGACGAAAGGGGGGGGGGTGGTAAGAAAGTGACGCCATCCTGTAACTCTAAATGTAACTTGTGATTCTTTGCAAACCATGCTTGCGTGAATGCAAAAGCTTAAATGCGTTCTTGTGTTTTCACAATTTCGTTAAAATTTGTGGTTAGTTCTAGCTTCTAACAGGCAGTGCTTCGGATCTTTTGAAAAATATACCGATCCGATCCGATCAATTGATCGGATCGACGGTGTTTTGAAAAATGCAGGGATCGGATCGACGGTATAGAGAAGTTCAATAGGAATTCTACCACACGAGATCGAAGTTCTTCGCAACGGAAAACCGGTGTCAAAGAAGTCAGAATTGCTTCATCTTCAGCCATTCCAGGATCTATCATCTCGTCTATTACCTATTCACGGCAGGATTCAATTTTCCGCCACCCCGGACACCAAGAAGTTTCCCATTATACTGCCTAATCAATCTGGACCAGTGGTTCTTAACCTTTTTTCCATGCGGACCCCCCTAAGTCGACCTAGAAAACCCCACTGACCCCCTTCCTATATAGATACATTAAACACGTAGTATTACAGATACCCCTATGTAAGACACTGTTAATAGGATATTGAATGTATTATCGATTTACATTAACTATAATGAGTATTTATTTAACTTTGTTAAACGAAATGAACGGAATTACATATTTAAAAAAAAGAGTTCAGTGCGACACTTGCTGTTGCTTGGCCCCAATAATGACATCAAACTGCGGTATCGTCTTTGAAAGAGCAATGCGCATATCGTGCTGAACATCCAACCTGTTTCTGTTTTTTGTCTTAATGTTCACAAGAGTTGAGAAGCCAGATTCACACAGATAAGTAGTTGCGAATGGAACAATAGTTTCCAAAACACATTGAACAAGAAGAGGATACACGCTTAACAAGGGACACCAAAATTCTGCACGGCTCTTCGAGGCGAATTCTATTCGGAGTAAATCTCTTGTACGGAGATCGACGAGTTCATCTTTAGCTAGGTCTGCATCTGCGATACAGTTTTCATCACAATCAAAGGGGTTTCGCATCCATAGTTCAGCTTTAGTAGTTTCAAGACAGAAGTAGTTCTTGAAAGATTTCTGAAGCAAGTCTAAGTGAGAGCAGATTTCTTCTTTTAAAGACGACGTTATGGTACTATACCCTCGAAAAAAAACGGGTATAGTGAAACCTCAGTGGTCTAATCCTTACCCGTGGGATTAATTAAAGCTTGCTTATTTCGAACCTGCTCCTCTAAAACCGAACCGTAACCAAGAAAAGTAGAATCTTTCTTTGCTCTAAGGTGGGGGCATTTTCTGTGCCTTGGAGCTCGGAGTAGAAACGGATTCCACTTTTCCAAAGTTTGGGTTTGGTTTTATTTAGGAGGCCTTCAAAACAGTTTGAAATGAGCAAAATTGTATTAATCCCACGGGTAAGGATTAGACCACTGAGGTTTCCCTATACCCGTTTTTTTTCGAGGGTATAGTACATTCTTCACTTGTCTCGTCTTGATGAAGCGCGTCAAAAAGCGTTTGAAAATTTGCGTAAACCCCTGTCTCTATTCTCCTTTTCCATATAGGCAGCTTAGCTATCAAACTCTGCAGTTTTTCAGTTGCCTCCAGAATTATTACATCCAGTCCTTGTAACGAGATGTTAACTTCATTCATATGGCCGAAAATGTCAGCCAAATAGGCGAGTCCATGAACGAAATCTTCGCTTTCGAGCTGCACTGAAAGTGAGTTTTCTTTTCCTTTTAAGAAAGCTGCTACTACTTTCCTCAATTTGAACAGCCGCTTTAAGATCTGTCCTCGTGACAGCCAACGTACCACCGTGTGATAGAGAAGCACTTCGTACTCTGCGCACATTTCTTGACAAAGTACCTTGAAAATGCGGTGATTTAGAGCTCTGCTTCTAATGAAGTTAATGATTTTAACCGCAATTGACAAAATGTTTTCCAACGTGTCCGGAAGAGTTTTCGGTTCTAAAGCATGTCGGTGTAAGAAACAATGAGTAACGCTAACCTGAGGTGCTTCTTTTTTCACAAAAGCAGCGAAACCGGACGTATTACCAAGCATTGCTGGAGCCCCGTCCGTGCAAATAGTCAGAAGTTTTTTCGTCCAATCAAAATTGTGTTTGGCAAAGAACATTTTTACCATTTGCAAAACATCAGCGGCCTTAGTTGTTTCCAAAAGAGGCTCACAGAACAGGAACTCCTCTTTTACCGCGTTATTATGCACATAGCGAACGAAAACGAGAAGCTGGCTACATTGAGCTATGTCTGTTGTTTCATCGAGTTGCATACTGAATCGAAATGGCGAAGCTGCCAATTCTTCGATGACTTGTTTTAAGATGTTGGAGGACATATCGACTATCCTCGAGCGTATAACATCATTTGATAGCGCACTGCTTCCAGCTTTCTTCGTTGATCAGAGCCACAAACTAGCTCGACCATTTCTAAAGCACATGGCTTTATTAGTGATTCGCCAATAGTATGTGGCTTCTTTTCCTTCGCAATGCGGTACGCAACTTTGTACGAGGCTTCTAGTAACGGCTTGTACGAAACAGCAAAACCTATCTTTGGAAGTGTTGTACCTTTCTCGAATAGGGCTCTTTTTGTTTGGAAAAAGGCTACATCCTTTTTCTCGGATTCTTGATGGAACGCTACGAAATGTTCTTTCAGTTTCGCTGGTTTCATGGACCCGTTTGCAAGAACTTTTACAGTGGAACACAGAAAGCACTGTGGCTTTTGGGTTCCGTCTTTTTCAGTGATGTATGTGAAACTGTATTTTACGTAATCTTCATCGAACTTCCTTTTCTTCGACATTTTCTCTTGCCCAATCTATTAAAAACAGCCAGTCGAAACCATGGTAAATTTTCCAGTTACGTTTTTAGGTTTTCTAAAACTTAGGTTATTACGTTCATGTGCACTTTGTATACTTAAGTAAACGCATAATACTCAAAATAGCAGCTTTATAAGCAGATACAAGTCTTACCTGTTTATTTGCAATATAAGAAATAACAATATTCGAAGCGTAATAGTCAACAATCTGGCGCAAGCCTACGCAAAAAAAGAAGGCTGCTAAGGGGGCAATGTGGCGGTGAATCAACAAAACCGCGCTTGCTAGGGAGTGGAGGGACTGTCCCGTGCGCAATAACCGCTTGTGACGGTCTAGTGCCGGTTCGGCAAAATCCGCACGCGGAGCTTAAGCTTTTGCAGTTTCTATGAGCTAGGCCATTTCGCGCTCATTTTAGGCGTTATATACGGACATCCACAAGGTAACATGCTTTTCCAGAAAGAACAGAGCTGTTTCGTATCACTTATAGAGAAAAGCAACGTTTGTTTACGTGCAAATGTTCTTGTCCGTATGAATTTCCCGTACTTCGCACGGACCCCCTAAAATTTTCGACGGACCCCCAAGGGGTCCACGGACCACCGGTCAAGAAACCCTGATCTAGACTAACCCACCTCCTCATCGAAGAGACACACGGAAGACTTTTGCATGCTGTCGTTCAAGACACGTTGGCTAAATACGCGAATGTTTTTGGATTCCAAGGGGACGTCAGACGGTTTAGAAGGTCATGCGATCGTGTGTTGTTTGCCGAAGGTACCATGCACAACCAGTCCATGAAGAGGTAGCTCCCTTGCCAAGGGATAGTCGTGGATACCCCTCCGTTTCAGACATGCGGTGTTGACTATTTTGGACCGGTGTATTTGAAGAGTCCTCAAACCAGCTCCAAACACTATGTTCTGCTATTCACCTGCGCCACCACAAGAGCCATCCATCTGGAACTTACCACATTTGTCCATCTCCAAGTTTCTCCTAGCATTCCGGGGATTAATAGCTCGACGAGGAATTTCTCAAATAATATACTCCGACAACGCGACCACGTTTAAGAGGGCAAACAAGGAATTGCAACAACTCGTGTCTCATATTTCATCGAAGGAAGTCCAAGATTTCTTCGCAATACGCAAGATTACTTGGAAATTCATTGCAGAGCTGTCTCCCTGGTTGGGCGGATTCTAGGAACGGTTAGTCCGAAGCGTCAAAACATCATTACGGAAGACCACCAGACTTTCATGCCTTAGCTACGATGAGTTTGAGACCATTATCTGCGAAGTTGAATCTGTCATCAATCCCAGCCCCTTGACGTACTTTTTAGACGGCCCAGCGGAGCCGCTTCCATTGACTCCAAGTCATTTCTTGATGGGTCAAAGATTAACAGCTCTTCCTACACCAAAACCTAAGACGAAGGTCCATTCCAAGGAACACAAGATAAGTTAAATCGCCGAAGGACGTATTACGCTACTACTACAACACTTTTGGATGCGATGGAACAAAGAGTACTTAATTGAGCTTCAACAGTATCGCCATGGGGGGGGGGTACCTCAACTCCTCTGAAGGAAGGCGAAGTGGTCCTGATCAGCGAGGACAACACACCCCGTTTACGACGGAAGCTTGGACGCATCGTCAGGACTCACCCGGGACGGGATGGAAGAATTCGAGTGGCTACTCTGAAGACCTCCACGAGTGAACTGACAAGGCCGGTCCAGCGATTGTACCGGCTGGAAGTTACGGATGTTCCAGTTATTCACCACATGCACCCTACAGCACCGCCTGACGAACTCCTTAGGAATGAAGCTGCACCCCTTCCCCCGCCGATTATCTTGGAACCTGTAGAACCTCGTTCAGGTTCTAGGGGGAGAATGTTGGAAATTCTGAGCGTGTAATCACGCGAAGAGGGAGGGCGGTGAGACGGCCCAAACGGTTTTTGTAGTTGTGCGGCCTTGAGGGTTTTTTGTTCTCTTGTCCTGGCACGTGCACTAACCTTTCTGGTGACTCTATCCCTTTTTTGACGAGCATTCGAGTTTGAGACAAGTCAGTCGTATGTTAGTGATAAGCAAACGGTGGGGGTTTAGTTGGGTAATAAAAGGTTAATTCACCAATAAATCCAAGAACCGTGTGCCATATTGATTCCAGACATTTTTCTACAATGCAGATGCAACTGGAGGAAGAAGAACAGAGAGCACAGTTGGCCCGAGAGAGATGACATTACGAAAATGAAGTCGCCCAACTCCGTTTGGAAGCAAATCAACTACGCAAAGAAGTTGAGGAGGTAGTTTGAGAGCCTATGCGCGTCACGGGGCCGGCAACACCCACTTCCAACGTGTCGCTTGACGTTCAAGGGAGTTCAACACACCATGTTGCCATGGTCTCCGATAGACGCGAACTACTATTCCAGCTTCCACAAACGAGGGGACAGTCACCAACGCCACCTATCACCGAGAAGAGGTTGCAAATCGCGAAGATGCGTGGATATACGAAGATTCAGAAAATCACGGAGAACGCAGTTCTCATGGTGGTATGAGTCCCGGACTCCCAAAGATCACAATTACCCCGTTTAATGGAGACCCAAGACGACAGACGATGTTTATTGCCAACTTCAGAGCTCTGGTCCATGAATTGGGCTGTTCCGACGCTCAAGAACTCGCGTATTTAAGAGAACTTTTGGATGACAGGGTAAGGGGATCGATTGCGCAAACACCACATAACCCCTCCCTCTATAAGACGGCCCTAGCGGAACTGCAACGAAGATACGGCCAGCCGCATTTAATTGCCAGAGCTTTCATTGCGAAATTGCGAAATAGTACACAGCTATGTTCTGAAGATTTCGAAGCTCTTCAAGAATTTGCTAACGAAGTCCACGGCGCTGTTACGTCCCTTGAACACTGTGGGATCACCAAGACTTACAATCAAGCGCAACCCTGTCACAGCTTGTCAACAAATTACCCAAGCCTCTCAGAAATAGATGGGGGAGAGAGTATTTAGTATACAAGCTCGTCTCGCTGATCTGACTGATTTCGACGCTTGGCTTGATCAACTGGTAAGCCAAATGACAGTTCAACCGATTGACCAATTCGAAACCAAACCGGAGCCTCTGAAAAAGCTACCCCTGGGTAAGAAGACGCCCCAATCGAAGCAAGTTTATGCAACGAGCGAGAACTCTTCCCCAAAAACTTGCCAAGTACGCGCGAAAGTTGGGCACAGTATTTCCGATTGTCGAAAATTCGCCGCGTTGCAGACGAAGGAGCGTGCTGAAGTTGTCAAGGAAAAATCGCTCTGCTTCTCCTGCCTCGAAGAGCCCCATAGAAGTCAGGAATGTGACCGACAGCAGGCCTGTGCGGTCGACGGCTGTAAAGAAAAACATCACCCATTGCTGCACGCGCTCCCCGAGTTTATCCACATCGTTCTCCACCGAAAAGCCAAACAGGACCCGCCGTATATCATATTGTGACGGTCTAATTTTGCCAGGGCATCAATCTGGCAAGGGATTAGAGTAATGTTCGGGAAAGGTGGATTTAATTAACTGTATTCGGGTAAATACAGGGGTAAAGTTAATGGGGACTAATACTACAGGAAAACAAAGGACTACCACATAACACTCGACTATAGGACTCACCACGACTCTCGGTACTCTAACTCTAGACTAACTAAGACTCACATGCAATAATCCTCGTTCCCAGGGATCTATCCTGCCTGGTGTACTCGTACAGGATGCGTAATCCGGTACACAGGCGGATGGATCCTCTAGCATTACATTTAGTAAGCTAAAAAGTAAAGCGAAGCGTGGGAAAAGCAAGCGATGCGAAATATAGCCGTGACGTTACCCCGGCCCGCTTTCGAACATCCCGGTCGAAACAAGCGGACCACGCGTCGAGAGCGCCATCTAGAGGCAATGCTAGGCTGAAATTAAAGACAAGCTTGCAAGCACATGGTTAACATCAGTAAGCGCACACACCTAGTAATTGATAAACCACTGTCTAAACACTAGACTAAACTGTCTATACGCTGGGGTAATTGTTACTGGGGGGAACAAGTCCAACACTACGACTACACTAATTTTCTTGATCATTAGTCTTCGGTTTTCTCCATGGTCAGCTGGGATGCGACCCCATGGTTACACATCCTTATTTCCACGGCTCGTATACGTCGCACGAGTGCGTCGATGTTGTAGCTCGGTCTTTCAAAAGCGGCTGGCCCAAAGAGTCGTAAGGACGCCTCTAATTGTTCCACACGTCTCTCGAGGGCTTGGTTACGACCACTGGTGACTCGCCATAGGAACCAGCCCAGGATCGCGGCAATTGCCACCACTACCACAGTAAATGATCCCTAAATGGTTATCAAGGGGTAGCTGAGATTGCTCCATTCGTCGGAGGGTTCACTGAAGAGGTTTCGGCGTTGTTTGGCGGCTTTCTGGAAGGTGTCCCACGTAGTCCTCCAACTGGCGTCTAGGTCACTGCTTTCCTTTTCCAACGTATTGATGTGGTTTGCTACCTCTGGGTCTATACAGGTAAGGTTGGCCGTGGGCAAATGTTGTTGGGTTGGGTTTTGGACGATATAGCTGGAGGTTTTGCGTGGATTATCGTAAACTTAATTCGGCTACAATTAAGGACGTGTATCCGCTCCCGAGAGTGGATGACTCTTTAGACGCGTTAAGAGGAACGCAGTATTTTACAACCCTTGACATGTTGTCGGGTTATTGGCAGCTGCGCGTAAATAAAAACGACCGAGAGAAAACGGCGTTTATCACGCCCGAATGACTTTTATCAGTTCAAGAAAATGCCTTTTGGCTTAAGTAATGCCCCTGCATCATTCCAGAGAATGATGGACGTAGTGCTATCAGAGATCAAGTGGCAAAGTTGTCTTGTCTATCTAGACGACATTCTAATTTTCTCGCCAACTTTCGAACAACACTTGCATGATTTAGACTGTGTTTGTCAGATTAAAGCAGGCTAACTTGCGTCTTAAGCCGAGCAAATGTAGATTCGCATGTGCTTCAGTAAAAGTTCTTAGTCACATTGTAGACCGAGAGGGCATTAGGGTCGACGAAGACAAAGTTAAGGCAGTTAGGGAATTTCCTAAGCCGAAAGATTTAACCGCAGTTCGC
>JAGJRO010000958.1:0-10534 GCA_022832285.1 Lepidurus apus apus
ATCGGTTCGTTGTTGGTGCTGAAAGAATACATTAACAATCAGGAAAAAGAGGTTGTGCTCAAAACGGAAGAGTCCGACATTGAAATTGAAGAAGAAGAAGAGGTGTGTCCAGTTGAAGAGTGCAAGAAGCGCAAGACCAACAAATTTGAAATGGAAGACTCCGACACCGAAATAGAAGAGCTGCGCCCGGTTGAAAATCGCAAGAAAGGCAAACTTACCAAGATTGAAATAACAAAAAACGAAGACTGAAGTAAAAGAGCATTTTAAGAAACGTAAACCAACTAAAACTCAAGGTCGCACTCATCCTCGATACCATGCTTAATAGCATAACGATTTCCAAACCAGTTTTGTCAATGTGTTCACTTGTTTTATGTGAAGCGTAAACACTCTGTTGTTGTATGTTTAGTTCGTGTTGTTCAGTGTTATCAGAAAATACACACACATTTGTATTGAAATACGCTTTGTATTATATTATTCGTTATCATACAGGGCTCGACAGGTTTGATCAGTACATACAATTCGCAGTGGTTTCAATCGTAAACCATATCTTTGTTGAATTTGTTTTTCCACCCAACGATCTTGTTGTAAAAGTCGAGTTTTACCACCACCACCGCGACGAAAAGGAGTTAGAATAGTCTTCAAATAATGATTTCGAGCTCGCTGTAAAGCCACATAAAGACACCATTGTCCACAAGCGCGCGATGTAGAATGTTGAAGGGTTAAAGGATGGTTTTGCCAGAGGTGTGATCCACACCATGTGGCAAAGTCCGGATGGTAGTAATGGATGCTTTGACCTAAACTATCGAAAAACTCAACAGGTTGCAGAGAGGTGACAATAGCTGGGACATAAATTAAAAGCCAATGAACACCTTCGTGTTGATGGGGGTGAGTGTTGCAAATGATAAGTAAAGGTTTCCCAGAGTTGGACTTGAGACGAGCAAGATAATCACGAGGAATGACCCAAGTTTCAAAACCTCGTTTTCGAATAACAGGGTCATGACACAAAACATGACAAAGTTAGGTAGTATTCATCTCTAGATAACTAAATGAATCAAGACTTGTTGTCAGTTGTAAATATAGATGCAAATATTCACCGGTAACCAACACATGTCATCACTCGAACCTTGAAAACTTGACTAAGCTCAATCAACTCACTAGACAAGAATTTGACGAGCGCTATCAATTTGCAACAACGAATATGTTTCACTAAAAACTATCATAGTTAAGGAATCTGTTACAGCTTTAGAAAAGCGAACATCTATTTTCAAATTCCCCTCTTTCAACATTCCAAACCCTTCTGTAACAGGAATAATTTGAAAACCGTAAAGACGATAGAACTGCTGGTAAATGTCGCGCTCAATTGACAATCCAACCCCTGAGTTCAATAGATTGTAACAATCTAAAAGCGAGTAATAACCCATGAGATATTCTTCAGAACCAACACGAATAGCTGGAAAAGGAACTTCTTCATTGTTGAGCGACACACTTATGGTGGATACATCATGATGTTTAAACAGGTAAGGGTTGCTGAGCCAATCACCCATGAAAGCTTTAGTGGGTAAGAAACCGATAACTATCCGTCGAGGAATGCGTCGTAGGTAGAAATCTTCCATTGTTTTTTGCATGGTGCCAGCAGGTATGGTAAAAGAGCGAACGTCAGTTTTAAGAAAAGGATATTTGGCTACATTACCACCCAATAACATTTTCTCGAGTCCTAATCGATATTCTGAATTGAGAGTATGAACTCGCAACACCATTTGAGCTTTCTCGATAGCAACTTTGTAGGAATAAGTCTGTGTTGCAGGCAACGCATTGTGGCTAATCAAGAAACTATCAGCCTGCCGATGTAGATGTAAAACGCAACTTACGTCGGGTGGTAACAGTTTGGGGCATTGGAATAAATCCACATTCAAGACCCCCATAAGTTCCAACAATTTAGAATTAGCCGTGCAAGATTTACGTAAAATACTCGAAGTGCTTTTTCCCGGGACATCAGGGTTTTCATCTTTAAAGTAGAAGGCTGCAGTGCCAAAACTCCGGTGATATTCTTCATTGTGGCGTAGCAAACAATTTAAAAAGCTTTTGTAACCATAATTTTGTCCTGAAGAAGTGACAAGCGTATCGTTGAGATACAGATCAACTTGACTAAAGAGCGAATGAAGCAGGTTGTTGACTGGAAAAACGGAATCTGCACCCGTAATGTCGGCCCCATCACTGCGTACAATTTTAATTTGTATGTAAAGCTGGGGACGTTCCAAGTCCAAAAATTGGTTTGAATGAGTGGAGAAATTAAATTCTATAGGAGCTACATTGTCTTTGGGTGACGCACGACTTTGAATAATAAAATCTTTAGATTGACTAATACCAGCTTCAGTATGAGGAATGCTCAACAAGTCAAGTTTGTCGGATATGAAAGGTGTGCTACCATCACGAATGGCATCCATCTATCCAAATATATTGGTGACTGTTTTTCGTTTAATAGCGCGCTTCTTGACACCAGGTTTTTTACGTTTGACTACTGAAGATTTACGTTTACGTCCGCTACCAGATTGATAAGGTGCAGCAGCAACCGCTAATTTTCGATATGGACGCCGATGACGACGACGTGTTTTCGCAACAGTGGCACTATTCATACTGAGCTGTCGTTGAAGAGGAGTTTTGTTTAAGAATTGAATGAACCCCTGTCCAGCTTGAGTTTTTGCTTCGTTGCTATTACGTTGCAAAATTTCTTGACCCATATGTTGCAAACCTTCCAAACCTCGAGTTTTCATGGTGTCTGTCAATTTTTTACCTGATGAGACATCGCGAGTAACATTTCTAACTAGATGTCGGAGCGAGGACGCTACTAAACCACGAAAAATTGGTATTATGTAGCGTGAGAAAAATCCATAACCACGTTGACGGTGGTTACCTCGATAAAAGGTTTCACCTCCACCACCCCGCTGTTGCGGGTTTAATGCTTTCATATAGTATTCAACCGATAAACATCCCTTAAAAGGTGCCATGAGAGCGAACTCGTCGTAGATGTAGTATAGCCGACACTGTCCCAGCTTGGAATAAAACAGGTAGACCAGTACCTGTCTTAATATAGATATGAATTGTATCAATGTAACCTCGACTAAGAGGGATATAGTAATTGTGATTTAAACTAACTGAGACTAGGTCACCCTCTCTCATTTCGGTGGAAAGAGGGATGGTGCGTAAAAGAGGAGCGCTGGTATCCCCCACTAAACTCGATTGGATAATATCACAATAAACGTATAAATTGTGAGCTCCGCTTTTCAGATCAGGTGTTAGACTAGAGCTATATTCCCCACGACCTTTGACCACTCGTAATTTGTCTTGATCCATAAACCCCAAGATAGCTTTAACTCGTGCGGGTAAAATAATTTCGCATGCTTCCAAATCGGAACTCGGAGGTAGTTTCAAGCTCACTGTTTTCTTTTTGTCACGGTAAACAAATTCGACTCTCCTAGATTTGTCAGATAAAGCCGGAAACATACGATCAAGACCACTGTTGAGATCGTTCACCAACCGATCTATAGAATCGTAAACTTCCAAATTGTGTAAATTGATTTTAGTTAACTCTTCTTTCAATGAAATTTCTCCAGCTTCTTCGTGTAAATCGTCTACATGTGTCACTTTAGTCTTGATCTCACCCCGGGCAATCATAAAATTCTCTTCTTCACTTAAAGTGTGCATACTGTTCACAAAAAGAAATTCCACCAAAGCCACCTCATACTCATCTACGGGGACATGTATTGGTTCGCACAATAGAGTTCGATAATTACTCATAGTATTATAGGGATAATGTGACATGGAAGAGTTGGAAGGTAAAGTGATATACTTTTCATTGTGTGTCATTATAATGATCGACTAGATCGTAAGCGACCCGAATACAGATTGTTTGGTGGAGAGGAAGGTTTTAAAGTCTTCCGGGTGACAAAGTCTTGCCAGAAAGGTGTTAACTCTCGTGCGTTTACCCACGTATTGAACTCGATTGTCCAACCTTTCCATGCTATATAGTACTCGGTCTCCCCCATAGAGTTGCGACGTTGTTTAAGAACCTTTTCGATAGGGTACAAAGCTTTAAAGTTAGGTGGCGCCACACGGGTTAATTCAACACCGTAAAATTGTCCAATAATATCTTCATTTTGGAGATCTATTAAATTGTAAGTAACAGGTTGGGTAAGATTCACCGTTTCAATCTTGTATATCTCGTATGTGTTTTGAACAATATAGCCTTTATTAAAAAATGGCTTCGTATCATTTTTAATCCGCACGTAATCGCCTACACTGAAGGTGGGCTGACGAGTTTTAACAGATGCACTGCGCATCTTGTGAATATGACGAGCTACCTCATCTTGATTTTCCATGGTAACTTCTATAGGTGCCCGACCAATGGTTCGATGGTAACTCCGATTGTAGTTATCCACCAATTGTGGCAGCACATCAACGAAACGCTCGGTATGATGCTGAGTAATGTAACGCGAGACTCGCTCTAGGAGGGTGCGATGAACTCGTTCTACAACTGGCGCTTTAGTTTCTTGAGTCCGAGTTAGATAAAATTTGACACCTATATCTTTAAGATATTTTTGGAACGCACGATTGAGAAATTCTGTACCCTGATCTGTATTGAAATGTTTTGGTCTTAACCTTGTGTCTGTAACATGTTGTNAGAAATTCTGTACCCTGATCTGTATTGAAATGTTTTGGTCTTAACCTTGTGTCTGTAACATGTTGTTGAAAGGTAGCGAGCACCGTAGGTCCAGTTTTGTTGGGAATAGGATAGACCCAGAGGTAGCGACTGTGAACATCAATAATAGTAAAAAGAAAATTCATTCCATTATTCACACGACTCCAGCGTTGTACATCAACCAAGTCGGCCTGCCAAAGATCATGAAGCGTAGGAGTGATTACGTATCGACGAGGAAAGCGACGAGGATTGTTTCGATGTAGAGTGTAACTATTAAAATAACTCAAAGCTTGTCTGGCATCAGCGAGGTTAATATTAGTAGCTTTCGGGTATTGTTGTTTGGCGTAACGCAAAAAACGTTGTAAGCCACCATAAGCACCCAAGGACGAAGGATCCGTATAGAGTTGATGCCAGTCATCTCGAGTAAGCCGTGTCTTTTCACTCATCTCAACCTAAATTTTGCCACTTGGGACTTGATTCAACACGAGCGCGTTTATGGGATCGGGTGACTCTGGGGCCTGCAGCAGCGATACCACGTGAATGGAGCAGTTTCAAACGTTCAATCTCTTTTATTCGTTTATCTTTAACAATAAGCTGGGTGGGAAAGTTAATATCTGCTAACGCACGCTTAAAATCATCCATTCGAGGTAAAAAGCGACCCTTATCATGTGAAAAGAGGTCTCTCATGTAATCCGACACGTGGCTGTTTTCTATAGTTTTCCCATATAGTTTTAGACTATTGTCGGGGTTGACAGTGATTGTTTGAGCATATTCAGGTTTCGTAAAATACTCGCTAGCCGCCAACGCTTTCTCAAGATACTTGTCGGCCACTTTAGCCATAAATTGGGTAACATTAGGTGTTTCCCCTATAGTGGGGGTGTCCTCAAAGCTCGATTGTGACAAACTATCAAACATATTGGATTCAGAAACGTTATGAGGGGTGTTGTTAGATGGTGTTTGGAATGATAATGATGGCGAAAAGTCGTTGGTGCTCAATGATTGTGAAGGTAGGGTAAGAGGTGTTAAATCGCTTGCAACACCTTTGTGTGTTAATGCTGATGTGTACTTCGAAATTGTGGGAATCGAGGGTAAAAAAGCAGGAACAATAGCTGGGTAATCCCCTCGTGACCGGGGTGAGTTGCTTTGTAACGTTGAAACGTTTTTTCAAGCATGTGCAACTTATTCTCGATGCTTAATGCCGGATCATTGAGAATATTCCGCATTTCCTCTTCAAGAAGATAAAATTCGGTTAGTTTGAAGCTAGGGGGTGGTTTTATGGTAGACTGCGATTCACGATGCAAAATTTGATCAATTTTGTTGGCTACGTCTAGCGACACAAATCGCATGGGTCGAGCCGCTTTGACCATGGCGACGTAAAAACGCTAAAGCGGGGTTAAGTACGTTTAAAATAAATCCTCCCCCTTTCTGCACCAACCGTTTATGGCGATAGCGGAAACTCTGTTTGGGTTGAGCCAATTCTCGAAGAATAGACTTGAAACGATGTAGTTTTTGTTTCTCTTTTTCTTGAAGAGGAATAACACCCTTGACTAAATTCAGGATGATTTCACAAATAACGTTAATAAGTGGTCGGTCAGCGTTCTGAAGGATAATTTGACGGAGTTTGGGCTGACAGCGACATAAAGTTTTCAAATAAGGTTTGTATTTCTTCACCTGTTTAAGACACATCCTCTCGCTGCATGGGTCTGTTTACGTCTAAAGCCAATGCACGACTAAAAGCTTACCCATTTGAAGATCATACTTTAAATGCTAAAATAAGACGTGTAATGATCGACAACCATTCAGCTAGAGTTTGAAGGGTTTGTGTGGCAGCCTGTCGACAGCGAGCAAGCCATTTCTTCCCGAATCGTTTCTTCGGCCGATACTACTGGCAGGATTAATTTAAGCGGGCTACACAAATATGATACGGTTGTTGTTTTCGAACAGTTGTACATTTCAGACACAAAATTACTGCTTGAAAAACCAATAGAAATCAACAGGAGCAAACTTATCTTTGCCATTTTCTGTAAATATTTTGGTAATAAATGTGTGCAAGTATATATACTCCTAACTTGTGACTCGACTGAACGGAACAGGAATGTTGTATACCTATATATACACAATTACCTGGTGCTATACCTATACCACAGAATAATATACTGCGGTGGTGTGGTCTAAACAACGAATCCGGTCCAATCGTCATGTACATTAAGTACGTGACATTAGGTACATTAGGTTTTTTGCGTTACATTAAGTGCTTTTTGGCAAAAAGTGCTTTTCACGTAGGATCAAATTTGATCGGAGCTCTTTACTGCGAACTTGACTATTATAAACTGTGCTTCCAGGTAAACGCAAAGGATTGCAAAAACCTTACCTTAAGACTTGATAGCAGGAATCCTGAAGTGACCACTAATAGGATAGGGGAAAAAAGCCTATCCAAGCCCCAGTGCCGTATCTCCGCCTAGACAAATTAGGCAGCTGGCAAGGGGCCCCAGCCTCGGAGGGGGCCCCGGCCAGGGGTCAAAGTGGTATACATTGAGGGCACAAGACAAAGAAAAGAAAATGTCCACTTTTCCGTACGAAATAATAATTTATGTAATAGTATGTAAAATAACTGGAGATCATTTTTGGAGACTGTAAAAAAGTTATGTGTTATAGCCTCACCTACCGAGTGATTGGCGGAGTGGTTAAAGGCCCTAACTTTCGTTCTATAGTTCACCTGTTCAAGTCCCAACACCAGGGCCGTCTTATCGCATGGGCAAACTGGGTACTGGCCCAGGGCCCCACGAGGCTCAGGGGGCCCATGCTGACCTGTTTAGGGGCCCATTTTGAACTAAGGGGGCCCATCCCGACCTGTTTAGGAGCCCATTTTGAACCTTGGCCCAGGGGCCCACGGGGTAAGACGGCCCTCCCCGACACGTCATTTTTTTATACAGTGGAACCCACTTATAACGATATCGGATATAACGATAACCCGCCTATACCGATACAAAACTTACGGTTCCGTTTTAGTCCCATTTAATCCAATGAGAACGATGTTCGGTTTTACCGATATCGCTTATAACGAAAATTCGCCTTAACCGATACAATTATGAAGCCCCGTGGGGTATTTTGCAATGGTTAATAATTCCGGATATACCGATGACCTGGACCTAATTCCTGAAAGTCCAGCTGTATAACAGGTAAACCTTGTGAAAACCTGTATAACAGGTTTTCAGAACTCTGACGTAATCAGCTTTCACAACCTCTCACCTTTGACCCTTCTCGATGGCAATGGTCAGTACCGCGCTGACAAATGACAACTGTGAAGTAACGATGGAGCAAAAGAGGAAAACAATCGCCCAACGCGTGGAAGTTTTAGCTTTACTGCAAAACAATCAAACGCAAGATTCAGTCGCGAAGCAGTGCGTTGTGGCACAATCGGTTATTTCACTATTTTATTAAGACTAATGTTCATGACGTTATTTAATAGCAAAATACAAATAACAGTATATCAGTACGCTTATTTATCTTAATTCGTGTCTCTTGTCCCTATGTATAGGCAAGTTCTGATATACCGATCAGGGTTGACAGCGGTATTTTTTTTACTGCTATCCGGTAACGGTAAAAGAGATTTTCGATTACCGTACCGCGGTAAGTATTTACCGCGATACTTTTAGTTTGATGCGGTAGCGGTAATCAGTAGCGGTAAAAAAAATCATAATAAAAAAATGCAAATTTTATTACTGTCTTTGAATAAAGAAAAAGCCGGAGAATTTCTGCTTGGGCTTTTTTTGGGTTCGATGCTTGAATTTGGGCTTCAGAGCATGGAATGTTTGGCTTTCAAACCGCGTGGAGTCGCGTAACCAACCAAAGCACGCTTCCCATTAGGTCACGTGACTCAAACGATTGGTTCACGGAGCGTAAAGTGACGTCATTTCCAGCAAAGCATTGCGATGCCGGGGCTCCACCGTGGCCTTAAAAATTGGAATTTACCGCTACCGCGCGGTACTTTCAAAGGCTTACGGTAATGCGGTAAATTCTGTAATTTTAAAATTACCGCGGTAAAGGGAGCAGCGCGGTATATCAACCCTGATACCGATAGTCCGTTTATACCGATATCGTCTGTCCGGTCCCGAGCTCATCGTTATAAGCGGGTTCCACTGTATAAATTTTTTCATTTAAGTTTAAGTGTAATTAGGTTAGTTTGAGCTTGGTTAGGTTAAGTTCAGTTAGGTTATATTATGTTTAATTAGTTTAAGTTAGTCAGGTACTGTGTACACCTGACTTATAAATAATGTATACTTTCTCGAACCTTTTTTCCATAAAGGAAACGTCAACAGGCTGAAAGCCTACGACGTGATCAAATTTAAAAAAGGAAGTTAGTCAGATTTGGTTAAGTTCATTTTTGTAAGCCAGCGTAGGTTCTTTTCTCCGCTTTTCATAATTCGCGCTTCGATGAAGGTGGCAACACATTCTGAATCCCTCTGCAAACCACAGCTTTTAGCATCTTGCACAAGGACACACGTGTTTTGACTTATTTACAGTAAGTTCAAAAGAAGAGATTAAGAGAAAAGATAGCGACCAGCGATAGTGAAAGTTGAATCTCGCAGAGTGTTAAAAAGTTGTTGTAAGTTAATAAAGCAGGCGCCGATTATTGTGATAATTGAATATTACAATCAGCCGCTTTATATAATCAAAATTCAAAGGACAGTTTCAGAGTGATACAATCGTGTAAATTTTTTTCGTTAATTAGAATAATATTTTTGGATATTAGAATTAATTTTGAAGAATAAAGAGTAGAAAAGTGCAGAAAGATAAATTTTACTATCTGGGGAAAACTTTCTGTTCTATTTTCTAGAGCAGGGGTAGGCAACCTTTTACCCCACGCGGGCCAGATTACAAGCATGCAGGGTAGTGGCGGGCCGGATTAATCCTTTGAACTATTAATTCAAAATTCAGCCATAATTTTTCACTCGGGTGCCGCGGGCCGGATAAATTGTGCTGGCGGGCCGGATTCAGCACGCGGGCCGTAGGTTGCCGACCGCTGTTCTAGAGATTAACAATGTCTGACGTCAACAAAACATTGAGTGGGTTCCAGAAAAGAAAAAGGAATAAGGAAAAATTGCAAAAGGAAAAAGAGCTTCTTTCTAATGTTCCTAAGTTGGATTCGTTTTTCGCCACTTCCAGACCTAATAGCACTGCATCAGCCTCTAGCAATTGGAGTGACGACCATCAACCGGCAAGCGTGTCTGACTGTGACGAGCTACCTCAAATTCCTCAAAACTTGATTTCCGAAAAACTTTGCTGCAGTCGTTGGAGATTCTGGTGAACATCATGAAACGCATGCGAACACACGTTTTGCGGTCTCGTCATTCCCGTCTGTTAGTGACGATCTTGCCGAGTGGATACTGGACGATGCCACACTCGAACATTTCGTACAAAAGGGCGTGAAACAAAATATTGATGCCGATTTTTCTTCTTCAAAGCGTGAATACGCAGATACAACGAGGTATCTATCCCTGTAACTCTTTAGCCGAACATTGGCTAATGGTGAAAAACGACCTCGGCCTTGGCTAGTATTTTCGAAGAGCAAAGGTACCGTGTTCTGCGCCCCTTGTAAGATGTTTAGAAAATCGGGGTCGCTAGCTAATGAAGAAGGGTACCACGACTGGAAAAATGCAGGTCAGAGGATGAAGGATCATGAAAATTCAGATGATCACAGGTCAGCGTGTGCGACGCTGTTAGCGAGGAAGAATGTTGGCCATAGAGTTGACAAGAGTCTTGTGCTTCAAACGGAAGAAGAAATAAAATACTGGCATGAGGTTTTAAGGCGGATTGTTGCTGTTGTGAGGTCATTGT
>JAGJRO010000942.1:0-10463 GCA_022832285.1 Lepidurus apus apus
CGAGACTGAAACTAATAAAAAGTCAACTTCGAAGTACGATGGGACAGGAACGCCTGAACTCCCTTTCAGTAGTTTGCATGGAGAGTGATATTTTAAAGCGAATTAACTTCGATTCCAGTATTGACAAATTCGCCACGAAGAAATTCCGTAAACGCTTGTGTTGATGATGATTTATCATATTGTTTGCCCTTGCTGTAAAATTTGTTTATACATAAATACTTTTACTGGCGATTATTGCACTCTTTTTTATTATTTTTATTTTCAAGAAAGTAAAGGGGCCTACGCAGTCGCGTGGCCCAGGGGCCCTCGACTGCCTTAAGATGGCACTGGTCACGTGCTAGCAACCAACAGGTGCAGACGTCGAGTGGAGAGAGGAAAGTTTACAGACGCTTTTTTCAGCAACCTTTAGGTTGCGACAGAGTTCTTTCGTGTGCTTTAGTTTCTTTACATAAGCCAATTTGCCGTAGTTTCCTTTTTCATACAACCAGGGTTGGCAGAAGTAAATTAAGGCCCGTGGCTTCGGCCAGGGGAGACAGTGTGGTGGTTCAATTGGTGCTTTCTTTGTGCGTTTCTTGTGTTTCCTGTTCCTTTTTTTGTTTTTCTTTCCCTGATTTTCTTTAAAAGTGTGTGGCGATAGGCGGTATTTTGTCTAATTTATTTCTTGTTCTCGTGAATTCGAAGTGGTATATTGGTTTTTGTAGTAAAATAAAGAAGGGGTATGGAGGGGACAGTCGGGGGTGACGTGGAAGTTGACATGGAAGTGAGGGACGACGCTTTTGTGGATTTTGCGAAAAAGAAGTTGGAAGGTAAACGAGGAGAGAGGTTAGACGACGAGAAGGGATTCACGGAAATTAAGGGAAAGAGAGGCAGAGGAAGGCCGCCCAAAAAGAAGCAGAAGGAAGGGGAAGAAAAAGCGAGTGGAGGAGAAAGGCCTCAAGCTGAGTCAGAGAGTGCGGTAATAGGGGAAAAGAGAACATCCACAAGGGCGGAACTTGCGAGTGGAGGAGAAATGCCTCAAAGGGGGGTAGATAGTGCGGTATTAGGGTAAAAGAGAACATCCACAAGGGCGGGTCTTTTTTTTACATCGAGCCTTACAACGGAATGCGAGGCGGAAGGCAACCTGCAACAGGGTCAAGAGATAAGGCCTGTTATTGCGAAAATGGTGGGAGTAGAAGGGGAAAACGTCGGAAAGGTTAGTCCTTTCGAAGTGGGAAAGATAATACAGAAAATGGAGATGCAGGGAGTAGAGACACAGTTGTCAAAAGGGGGGCGAGATTATGTTTTTCACGCGTCAAGAAAAAATCATTTCCAAGCTGTTAAAAATTGAAAACATTGGACAGTGGAAAGTGGCCATGCGAATGGCAAAGCCGATAGTTCTACAACACGGTATAATAAGACTGTGGGGTACGAATAAAGAAGAAACCCTTAGTCAGAAAATTAGGGGGTTGTACGAGTATGCCGTAAGACCGTTATTCAGTGTCCGCGAAAACGAGAAGGGGGTTAAAGAGAAAGTGCAATCTAACTCTTATCATTTAATGTTCGAAGGGGAAGTCCATTGGACTTCCCACCTACATCGATGTCGGATATTTCAAAGTATCGGTTACCTCTTTTCAGCCAAAACCTATTCGATGCTACAGGTGCCAACGATTTGGACACTTGAGTTCAGTTTGTACCGCTAAACAAAGATGCGGTCATTGTGGAGAAAATCACCGCTTTCAGGATTGTATAAGAAGGCAACAGGGGGTTAAACCCAAATGTGTAAACTGTGGTAGAGAACATAATGCGGCAGATATTGCCTGCCAAACATATCGGAAGGTACTGGGGGTCGGACAGTCACAGATCAGAAGTGAAGGAGGTGGAGAAACGCAGGTTCGCCAAAAGCCTGGAACAGCTTCTGACGGTTTTGACGGAAGCGCCGCACAAGGAGGAAGGCTATCTTATAGTTCGGTAGTCTTGGGAGCAGAAAGAGCATCCTCTGCTTCAAAAAAGACAACGGAGGTTGGCTGTGTAAATGAGCAAACAAACGACGTTGTGTTGGTGCCAGAAAGTAGCAGACAAGAGTTACCTTGTATGGAGCTAAGAAAAGAGCGAGAAAACACATCTGCGCAGCGGAACCAGGGTATACGTGGTTTGATACGAAAAGTGGTGCGTAAAGTCATTGCTGTTATGCTAGGTGAAGGTCAGTGGGAGGAAAAAGTAAATGAGCTAATCAGGCAAGGGAAAGAGATAATAGCAGAAGAGGACACTATCGAAACTATAATGCAATGGGTGACGACAATTTCAAAGTGTTAATGTGGAAAGCGAGAAGTCTCGCCCCTCATCTGAGCGGGTTGTGTGCATACATTAGTGAACAGACTAAAACCCCGGATGCAATCTTCGTATGCGAAACGTGGCTGAGGAAGGAGAACAACGCACAAATAAATGGGTTCAAGACGTTTAGGAAAGATAGGCAGGGGAAAGGGGTGGAGGCATTGCATTTTTTACGAGGCGAACGATGTATTCAGAATGGATCCCCCTGCAAGAGTTCAAAAATGGAGTGTTAGAGATTGCATGTGTTAAAGTAATGTGGGAACAAATGGAACTTTTTTTAGTCGGGGTTTATTTACAAGTTACAAGGAGGGGAGCACGCAAACAAAATCACAAAACAAGAATATAATTTTTATCTGTCGCAAATTGGCAACGATAAAAACATTTTATTATTTGGAGATTTTAATTCGCACCATGATCTGTGGAATGGAAGGCATTTTAATGACACAAAAGGCAATATTTTATTTTGTTTCCTAGAGGAATGGGAAGAGTTACTCTTAGCCTCGCCGAAAGGCGGTGGAACATGCATAACAGAGAGAGGATCTAGTTCCACCATAGATTTAGTTTTCGCTTCACCAAAGGTTTATGAGAAGATAGATGTCAAAACTGGTGCCTTGCTGCAAAGCGACCACTTGCCTATCATAATTAGTGTCGAAGGAAGAACGGGAAACGAACGAAGGGAAAGAGCACCGCAGTGGAATTTTAGGAAAGCTAAGTGGAAGTAATGGGTTAAAGAATTGACAGACACAGACATAGAACAACTAACCAGTACTGGTAGAGTAGAACATAGATATCAAAAGTACGTCGATACGCTCATTCACACAACGGAAAAGTACATACCTATTAGGAGTAAGAACTCAAGCGATGTACAAAAAAAGAACAACACAACTGGCAAAATAAGAAAGAAATGATGGGATCAATGATGTAGCGAAGCCTTAAGCAAAGTTAGAGCAAACTACAGAAATTTCAAGAGCAATCCTTCTACCGAAAACCTGTTAACATACAAGAAAGCGAAAGCGCAATGCAAACAGATAACCCAGAAAACAAAAAGGGAGTGTTGGAAAGACTACGTAGGAAAACTGGGAGTGCAAACCCCCATGAAACAGGTGTGGAATTTAGTAAGGAGTATGGAAGGAAGGGGACAGAGACAGGTCGACAGAACAATTAAGCAAAACGGCAGGGCAATCGACAATGACAAAGAAATGGCCGAGGCATTTGCAGAACAATTCGCACAAGTGCAATGCAAAGAACCGTATCAGTCGCAACCCGACATTCATGAACTAAAACTAAAAATACAGCAAATGATAAACGAAACGGATACAGAACCCAACTTAGAAAGCCCTTTTACTACGTGGGAACTAGAGAACGTGCTAAACAAAACTCCGAAAACAAGCCAAGGTAAAGACAAGGTGCACTACAACATGATAGGGTGACTACCTAGTAATTGGAAAAAAGCACTGCTAAAAGTATACAATTTCGTATTAGAAAGCGGAACCGTACCAAGTGACTGGAAAAACGCGATAATCATTCCCATCCCAAAGCCCAACAAAGATCCGGAAGACATTAAAGCATACAGACCCATTTCCTTAATTTCATGCCTTGCAAAAATTTTTGAACGTATGCTAAGCAAGAGATTAAACTGGGCATCCGAAAAGTATGATTGGTACTCGAAGGTACAATCGGGGTTCCGTACAGGGAGAAGTGCAGTCGACCAAATAACGAGATTGACAAACGATGCTCAAATAGCGTACAACAAAGGATGGGTCTTTGTCACCACAGTTTAAAATGGGTGACCTAGTGAGATGTACGAACGACACGAAACTCGAAAAGTTTAAAAGATAAATCAATGTATGTCAAGTTTTCAAACATTAAAATACACATGCACACACAACCGTTTGTTTTGCCCGTGCTTACCCAACTGTTGTTTTTCCCTTGAACTCTCCGCGACAACCTTGGCAGTTCAAGGGCGTTGCAAAAAGCGAGAAAGAGAAATGCTCACGGCAACGAAAGTTGAGGCAGAGTAAATGTCGATAAAAAGCGGAAAAAATATAATATCTATAAAAGCCTTTCCGGTAATCCGGAAAAAAGCCCGCCCTATTTCTGTTGAACAGAAATACCCGGTCGTCTAATTGAGTCGGTTTCAGTAGCTTCCTCCAAGAGGCAAATCTTCGCCGCGGGGCGGATGTAGTCTCCCTTTGCAGGCCTTACGCGTACGGCTCGTACGACTCGCATCTCTTCCCGGCAGCGACTCGAGCACGCGACCTAGCGGCCATTGTCCTCGCGGTGTGGTTCGGTCCACCACCAAAACCAGGTTGCCCTCACGGAGGTTTCTTCGAGATTGCGGCCATTTTCTTCTTTCGATAAGAGATGGTGCATATTCACGCATCCAACGTTTCCAAAACCGGTTAGCTATGGCTTGCGACGCTCGCCATCTCTTCTTGCTGTTGGCTTCATCATCAGTAAAAACATCCGGTTGTATGTTCGGGTTTGCTCTACCTAGTAACAGTTGATTCAGTGTGAGGGGTTCCGGATCCGAGGGGTCAACACTGACGTATGTAAGCGGACGTCCGTTGATTAAAGATTCAACTTCGGACATCACAGTATACAGAATTTCATCTGACAGTTTGGCCGTTCAACGCGACGCGAAGGGCCGTTTTCGCGGCTCGAACCATGCGTTCCCACACGCCTCTGAAATGCGGAGCGGAGGGGGGTGAAAAATGCCAGTCGATTCCGCGTTCCGCGAGCGAGCCGTGGATCTTGACTTGATCGATTGGTTGTAGGGCCTCGAGGAGTTCCTGTTCACCAGCTGTCAGATTCGTCCCGTTGTCACTATAACAGACTGATGGCATTCCCCGTCGGCTGAATAAAACGGCAGAAGGCCATCAAAAATGAGTCCGCATCCAAAGAATGGGTGATTTCAATGTGGACAGCACGTGTAACGAGGCATGTAAAAAGGCATCCATACCTTTTTTGCCCTCTTCGATGAACAACCACGTACAGTGGGCCGAAAAAGTCGATGCCAGTATTGGTAAATGGGGGTTTAAAAGCCTCGAGACGATGACGGGGAAGTGCTGCCATAAGAGGTGACTCGGGAGGCTCTTGCAGACGTCGACACATAATGCATGGGCGGATCATTTTTTGAATCGTTTATCTCCCTTTCAACACTCAATAAAGCTTTCGAACTTCAGCTAATGTCGTCTCGGTGGCTGCATGTAACATACGTCGATGAACGTCGGCAATAACGAGGTGTGTCAAATTACTCTTGGGGCAAAGAATGATGGGGTGTTTCGCGTCCGGATCGCGATCCGCGTGTATCAAACGACCTCCTACTCGGAGTACGCCTTTTGTGTCGACAAAGGGGGTAAGTTTGATCAGCCGCGAATTCGATGAGATGTCCTTCTTATCGTGTAATCTTACTGTGTCATCGGCGAACGAGGACCTTTGCGAAGCACGGATACAGTAAATTAGAGCTTCTCTCAGTTCGGAGGCCGACAAGAGGCCGTAGTGACCGGTCGGCGGTTTGCGGCAATTGTCCGCGAAGCGTCGGACGTACGCAACCATACGCTTCATGCGATTTAGACATGAAATTCTTTCGAAAATGGAGTTCAAAACGGAAGTATTCCCGACAATGAGGCCGGTCCATTTGGAAAATAACATCTCAGTGTCGTCTGCGTTGGGTCTGCGTGGCAGTGGGGTAGAAGGCCAGTCCTCCGTCGATCTCTTCAAGAAATCCGGGCAATTCCACCAACGCTGTCTATTGATGAGATCGGGGGCGGTCAATCCCCTGCTACAGTCGTCCGCGAGGTTGAGCTTACCGGGCACATGGTGCCATTGAGAAGCTTTCGTAAGTTCAAGGATTTCTCCTATTCGGTTGCGACGAAGGCGGTAAAACGGCACGTCTCTGAATTCACCCAGCTCAAAACAGTAACCGAATCCGTCCAAAGATGTACGCATTGAAGCGAGAATCTCATTTCCGAGACGATGAATGCACACATCCGGGCGCCAATCAAAGCTCCCATCAGTTCGAGTCGTGGGATTGACAGTTGACGAATCGGAGCCACGTGGGACTTTGCCATCAAGAAGACTGCTTCCGCATCGTTGGGTCTGTATTCGGCACGAAGATAGGCAACTGCTCCGTATCCAACCTCCGACGCGTCACAGAAGACGTGAAGTTGTAAGCGGTCGGAAGCTGGGCCGAGGCGTCGAAGGCACCTCTGGATATTTAGTGCTTCGAGGGCGGGCAGACCCTCAGTCCAGGAATTCCGGACGTTAAGTAACTCGGCTAGAAGTTCGGAGTCCCAGCCGATTTTCTTTCGCCAGATCTCCTGGAGCAATGATTTTGCTAATTAGATCGTTGGTGCGAGGAAACCGAGTGGATCAAAAAGACTCGCGAGGACGCTGAGGATTCCCCGTTTCGTGCATTTATTATCCACAAACTTTATCTTAAACCCAAAGGTGTCGGTCTGTGAATCCCAAAGGACGCCGAGAGTCCTCTCGATAGGCAAACAGTCGAGGTCGACGTTCAGCTCCGGATCGAGACGTTCACCTTTTGGGAGAGCGTTCAAGGTATTTCGAGAGGACGACAGCCATTTATTCAGACGAAAACCTCCACGTGCGAGTATCGAGATGAGCTGTGTACAGGTGGAGATGGCTTCTTCCTCCGTATCCGTTGAATCTAAGTAGTTATCAACGTAGAAGTTCTTACAAACCTTCTCCATTCCTGGGTATCCATCCTCGAAATCGTTCGCAGTTTGTCGTAAAGTGAAGGTACAAACTGTCGGTGAAGACACGGTACAAACTGTCGGTGAAGACTCCGAAAATCTAGACAGCCATCTGGAACGTATGCGGTGGATTCGCATCGTCTGGGTCGCGCCACAAGAAACGAAGAGCGGGCTGATCGCTTTCAAGCACTTTCACCTGGTGAAACATTTTTTCGATGTCCGACGAGACTGGTATGTTCCGCTCACGAAAACGGATGAGAAGACCCACTAGGTTGATGAGCATGTCTGGTCCTTGTAATAAACAATCATTGAGTGATACGCTTCCGCAGCGAGAGGATGCATCGAAGACGACGCGGACCTTGTCGGGCTTGTTCGGATTAACTACCCCATGATGGGGAAGATACCAAGTACGGCCAGCGGGTCCTTCAAGCTCGTCTCGCTTCAGCTCTCTTGCATGTCCTAGAGCTACATATTCGTCGATAACGGCATTATACAGGGTACCGTAGCGAGGATCGGAGCGAAAACGGCGCTCGGTTGCAAAAAGTCGATGAAGAGCGTATTTACGGATGTCAGATAAAAACGTATCGCTTGTCTTCCAAGGAAGTCCAACCTCATAGCGTTCTCCATCGTGTCTAATAGTTCTCATTATCTCGAGGGCTCGTCGGTTGTCGAGGCTTTCCAACGGTTTCGTGGTCGTAACTCCCAGGGATTCGATCGTCCAGAAATTCTTAACAAGTTCGTTTAGAGAGTCAGCGTCTGTACGGGATCTTGAGTGGATAAGGTTGCAGAAAGGGGACTTCGAGTTGTCTTCGCAAAGAGCCCTGGGTACACGTCCAACGACGCACCATCCAAAGGGCGTAAGTATCGCTTCGGGGGCCGTGGTACCGGGCATTGGCGTCCGAATGTCAAAGTATCGATGTGCAGCTGTCACGTCCCTACCTAGAAGGACACTGACTTGGGACGAATCTATTTCCGAGAGGTCAAGGTCGGCGCGATGGTTCCAATGTTGCTTAACGCGCGGCCAATCAACTTATTTTCGAGGGACGTTCAATTGTGGGACGGAGAGGGCGTCGTGTACTTCGAGAGAGGAGTGTCCATTGAGCGAGGACACCTGGAAATCGACGTTCCTTACTTGGAGCTCGGGGTCTGCTCCATGGAAAGTGCCGATACGAATCCGTTGGGTTTCCCCCGAAAGTTGAAGTTTGTCGGCCACACTTTCGAGGATCAAGGAGCCATCGCTTCCACTGTCAAGCAGGGCAAACGTCTTGAGGGAAACACCATTGGCTGAAAGTCGTACCGGTACGACGGATAATAAGACCACCGTGTCGCGTCGTTTCGTGGTAGTAGTGTTGACGTAGCGCTCTTCCGATTCCTCGTCGATTTCGATCATTGAAGCAAGATTTTCGTTGGAGACCTCTCCGTCGGTAGTAATGGTGTTCGATACGCGACCGTATACGCGCGACGCCCCACGTAAAAACCTATGGTGTTTCTCCTTACAGTGATCAATACCACACTGGCGTTTACTTTCGCATTTTTTACTCAAATGGCCACGGGCTAGGCATCCAAAACAGCGGCCCTTTTCTTTCAATAAACGAGCTCGTTTGGTAGGTGATAACGCACGGAATTTTTCGCAGGCTTCGGCTTTGTGATCACCTTCACACACAAAACATTCCATCGCAACTGGAGGGCAACTCGAATCAACCTCAGTGGTCATAATGGTCGGTTGAGGAGGCTGCCGCGATTGCCACGGTTTCGGTCCCTTCGGGAAATTAGTTGACTTCGATTCCTTCGCCGGATTTAAAACAGCGGGGTATCTTGCGAAGAATGGTTCAACGAGCAGTTCTACCGTTACCAGTTCATCGAGCCAGTTGTCCAGATCGTGGAATGTCGGTGGTCGGGGAAGCAATTTGAAAACTTGATGGCCCCATTTGAGGCGGAGTTTTCTCTGAAGCTTCTGGACTATCTGCTCAAGCATACCCCTCGATTGTAGTTCGAGTTCGTACCCCGAATGGCGGAGTGTTGCCACGGCTCCACGTAACTGAGCGGCGAACTTTCGAAGTGATTCAGAGTTGTCCTCCTTGACAACTGGAAGTTGGATTAAGCTGCGAAGATAGGCACTGGAAACTACCTGCGGATTACCGTATTTTCGTTGAAGTTCGGATAGAGCTTCGTAATACAGAGTGGGGCTATGGAGTGTATGGGCCAGGTTCTGAGCGATATGCGGCGCGAGATATTGTCGGAGCAGTGCGATACGGTAAGCATCACTCGGAGCTTGATCACGAATCGAAGTTTTAAAAAGATCCGATAAACATTGGCCAGTCTCTAGGGTCTCCTGAGAACGGTTTCAGGGTAAGTGGTGGGAGCCTAAAGACGGTGGAATGCGTCCTTTCCGAATCGGTATTACGTATTTGGTCGGGTAATCGTTGAAATATCCATGCATTTGGACTCGACGACGGTTGTCTTCCGGAATCCGAGCCGATGCTCTCGAAAGTGGTTCCGTTTCGGTAGGTGAAGTCCAGTGCGTTCGTTAAAACCTCAGAGGCTGCCGATGCGGCTCGTCGCGCGAGGTTTACGGAATTGGGTTCGGAAGGAAAACTCGAAGAGTTGGCCGGCCCGTTTAGAACCTGGGACGGCAACACAGGCCGATTTGCAGTTTCCTTAATCTCACTAGCGTTAGCGTTCGAGAAAGCAACACGTCTCGAGATGGCTTCGGTTTCCGTTCGCGGATTCGATGGGCCAGCTTGCGGTCGGAAATCGGGGCGTGTTTCCGTTGCACATGCTGATGCGTTCGGTCTCGGATCGTCATTTAAAGTTGAAACGTTCTCGCGCGGATTGGCCAAATTTTCTTCACGGAGTCTTCGCTTGTTCTCTTCGAGTTCTTGGCAAAGGAGCATTTCTTCAAGTTGCTGACATTCCAGTTCCTGCTCGAGCTCCCGCTGTTTACGCTCAGATTCAATACGAAAGCGCTCCTCGTCGATGAAGTGGTCGAGGGCTTTAAGACGGTTTAACCCGTCGATGCGCTTATTGGGGTCGCGTTTTGCATGTTGAAGACGGAGTTCAGTCTCTTTGCGTTTCCGTTCCACTTCGCGAATCTTACTAACTGAAGAAAGGATGGAAGATGAACGCCCCGATTGGTTAGACGATGAGGAAACAGACTTCGATGCTAGTGACCTTGCGGACTGAAGATAATTTTCAATCGCTTCAAAACACGTTCGAGTCGACTGTTCAACGTCTTTTATCCAACGGTCGGCCGAAACGCGTTCGTCATCGGGCAGCTCGCTGGCGGCAATATACGCTTCGTGGGCTTGGATGCATTCTTCAAGAAGTTCAGATAAAGTTGATCGGTGAGCAATTAATTCGGATCTGCTCGCGCGCTCTTCGACGTGTTTCATACATTTTGCGATGAACTTGGTATGCCTTGTCTTCGTACTTGTG
>JAGJRO010000945.1:0-10446 GCA_022832285.1 Lepidurus apus apus
GTACATGGGAATAATTAACTTCTATTTATAGTTTAATCGTGTTTCCATTTGCGACCAAAAGTCGTTTTCAGTTTCATTTAATGCGCGAAATAGCCCGAATTCACCTCACAAAGTAATTAAATTCGCAATTAATAGAAACATAACATTGCGTCTTAACTTTCTTTGCGGACTTTACTTCACTTCACACACTCATTTCACTAGAAGCTTTTTTTTAATATGTTATTGAGTTAATTACATTAATGATGTAAACTTGGGTTCTTTCTGAATTTCGGACTCAATACAACATTGTGTAATAGCACTGTTTATGTAAATGGATACCTTGCAGTGTATATTCAAATTTGTATAAAGAATGTCAATGGATTAACTTGCGGCATTTGAAAAAAATAAAAATAAAAAAATAATCTTGTGAGGGAGGCGATTGCTTTGGCGAAAGAAAAATAGAAGTCCTGCGTTGTGTTTGTTGGATACATAGAATGGCGGCCAACAGAAATAACTACTGTATTTCAAACTATCACTCGAATAAGGCAAAAATGCGTGGTACTATTGTTTCTGCTTCTAGGGTCCAAACTGTCTTTTTCACACATACATACAGAAATCAATTTGGTGACCAAATCACTGCAAACATTTCAATAAAACGTATAAAAACAGTTCAGGAAAACTTAGTACAGCTGTATCACGTCTAGTTTTTATCAACCTTGAGAGTCGACTCAGGTCGAGCGTCAGTAAAACGCACATGAAACGTTAAAACTGTCGCGAGATGCCTCGGGCGTACGCATTCGCCAAGGTCGCCTAGTCAGAGTCAAGTTAGGTCAGAATTCTCAACAAATCTGTTGGCACTTTTGAAATTAATTGAGTGCTGTATTCCTACGGATTAGACCTCCATATGAATATAGAATACCCGTGCCAATAAATGAGAATTTTCCATGGAAAGTCATGGTATTTTTGTGTCATTAATACAATAGAAATCAAAATCATATAGTACACTGTACACAGAAACAGCCATTCCATACACAGCAGACATAGGAATGCACTATTATTATTTATTTATTTTGCCGGGAAGGTATACGGGAGACACGTATTTTTATTTTTTCCCTCCCCAACAGGAATTTGCATTAAACTTACGATTAAAAAGTTTGTTTTTAAATTTTTTAGAGTCATGTAAATAATTGACAAATAAATATGTGGGCAACAGGCCTTCAATCCTATACACCCGTAAAAAAAGGTTAACTTATTTTTCTCCGTATGAACTCTTGTTTCCGAAAATAGTTTCTCGAGTAAAACGGAAGATCCTTACCGCGGTAAACAATCATGGTTAAAATAACTGATTTTTAACTTTTTTTCAATGCAACGTACCTAATTTTTCGACATCGACTTGGTTGTACAAAAAAGTAGGTTAATGTGCCTTATACCCCTGGTTTATTCTGTTAATTACAGGGGCTGTCTAATCGAACATATTTCATTTTCACGAAGTTCCAATTAAAATGCTTACTGCCTGCCATTTCCTGGATTCTGTGCCCTGCATTTCTCGTCGTACGTAGGCTGTTTGACTAGTATAAATACCCGTGTAAAATCTGTATCGGAATCAGATCCAACCAGCTCTTCCTAGCTTCAACTTCCACTTCAACTTCCTCTCATCCCAAGAAACTTACCAAAAAATGTTTTCTTCCAAGCTGGTATGAAACAGTATTAAATCATAGTCTTTTAATGTTAAAATTATTATTTTTTCACTTTATCTTAATTTCACTGAAAAAAAGTAATCCCTTAATGTATAAGCCAGACAAAATCTAAGCAATCTTTTATTTATTTATTTATTTTCAGTCAATTCTTGCCTTGGCCGTAGTGGCTGCGATCGTCATCCAAACGTACGCTGCGCCTTTAGAATCCGAATCCGATGCCAAGCTGCTGGCTAAGGGCTTCGTCAACTACCCCTGCAGCCCTGCCGGAGCCTGCCCCGATGGCCAATACTGCACTGGCTTGAACACAACAGTGAATTTCTCCACGTGCGCAGCGAAGAAATGCGGTTTGGCAGGTTGCGCTGCTAATGAAGAATGCAAAAGTGGTGGCTGCCTTCTCGGTGCATGCACTCCTTGCATTGGCTGCGGCTGCTAATTCATGTGCCTCTCGGCCACCAACAACTAATCTAAAGAAAATAACTTTTCTCTATATATTTAATTGACTTTGTCCTCTATTTGTTACTAATTTATTCCGCATCTTATCGGCTAGTGAGCCTTGTATTCGTTCGAAACAATAAATCAAAACCGTAAAAAAAAACTCTCGGAGTATGAATCTGTGGAGAAATTCTTTTAACTGATTAGTAATTTTTTTTTTTTTACTTTTTTCCCAACATTAAACTACTTTAAACTTACGATTAAATACTTTCGTCGTTTTTAAACGTTTTAAAAGTCACGTAAATACTTGATAAATACAGTAGTGCCTCGGATAACGAACGTAATACGTTCCAGGTCGGCGTTCGTTATACGAGACGACGTTTCCCATAAGTTACTATGTTTCCCATAAGACCCTAGCTTTCTCACAAATTATTTCCTGCGCGATTAGATCTCCTTTCATTAATCCAGGCTAACAGCATTGCAACCTCTCTATTGCATCACTAATCGATTTTCTATGCACCTGTGAACAAACTCTTGAGACTCCCTTGGCCACCTTAGCTATCATGATTGATTCTCTATTGGCCCAAATTATTCATATTTGGTGGACTTGATCACTCCATATTCAGCTGCAAGATCCACAACTCTAGCTCCTGAGTCTTTTTTGTCTAAGATTTCTTGCTTAACCCGAGGGGTCAAAATTTGGTAGATAAAAGGAATAAAAAGTATAAGACGCGAATGTAACGTGAAGGTTAAAATGTTAAGTATTCTTATCTATATGAACTCTTGTTTCCGAAAATAGTTACTCGCGTACAACGAAAAGATCATCAGCGCGGCAAATCAACACGGTTTCACTAAATTGATTGGCTTTTTTAATGCAAACCATCTAAGATGATTCAACGTTGACTTTGTCGCATAAAAAAAATCCTAAGAAACTTCACGTTTTTATTTAGACCTATGTAATAAGCCCACACACAGTCATACGTTAGACGAGTGGGTACATGCAGGTGTTACAAGCCTAACCGTTCATTGTTTCCATACATACGTCGCCAAAGTAGCAGTGAAATAAGCTAGAACATGCTTTAAAAAATAAAAAAATGGAGTATATACACGAAAGCCTCCTGAATAATAGAATTCGAAAGGATAGGAGATCTGAGCTGAGAAAAAAACAAAAATGTTTCTATTATACGGTCTCTGCTTCGAGTTTGTACGGAATGCCCAAATACAAATCGGCAATTTTTTGCGCTTCTCTCGCTCCGCTGAGCATGGCTCCATGTACTGTGGCAGGATAATTACGAACAGTATGCTCTCCTATGAATCATAAAAATTTTAAAAATTAATTTACCCAAATATTTTTTTTTAAATCAGACGTATTTACCTCCAAAAAACAATCGACAAGCTGATGCAGTACTACTACCGGCTGACAACGTCGAAGATACTGGTGCAGCCAGCAAATCGTAGTCACTTCCTGAAGCTCCTGTTGATACGAAGGAATAGGAGCCCCTCGCCCAGGGATCTGCTCGCCATCTCGTCACCACCGTCTCTTTCGGCTAAGAAAATAAAAATGTTTTCAAAGTTTTTCTATTTTCACCCCAAAACCAAAAAAATAAAAATGTCAATAAATAAAATAATAATAATCTAATAATACAAATAATAACAATAAAGTAATAATAATAATAAAATAAAAAATAAATAAAAATAAAAAATCTAATAATAAATTACCTGCGGTACGGCCGAATTGCCGAAAATTCCCTTCAAAACCGCAATACATCTCCCAACGACCACTTCATCGCTTACGTTTTCCATAATGGCAGCCGCTTCCCCCGCAACCATGGCCACAAGTACTGGCGCCTTGTACAGGTTCCAAAACAGGAAAAGTTCACCTACAAATGTCCAGACGTAAAGTACAGGCGTTTAATTTCAAGAAAGTTTTCTAAAAATTCAAACAAGATATACCTCGGGAGGCTGTGGTGGAACCTACATGGCCAAACAAGTTGCAATTGGGATCCCAAAAGATCCGGTCGAAGCAAAGGATGACTTTATTGAGGTTCCCAAAGCCTAACCGGTGAATGGCAGAAGTTTTCCATTCCGGTAAAGGGGGAATGAATTCCACAATATTGCTTGAAGAGCCCGACGCGCTGGCCCCGCCTCCTTGGCTAGCGTCAGCGGTTGCTTGCTTTAGAACTCCCAGTGGCAGTGTGCAAAGCACGACGTCAGCTATAAAAAAAAAGAAAAAAAACATTTCCTTTTAGTTTAAAGATAATGAAACTTTTGCAGAAAAAATCTGAAAACCTTTGAAAAACTTTGCGAAAGTACCTGTCAACGTTCCTGAATTACTCTGATTCCGAGTGTTGATCGTACTAACTTCCACAGCGCTTGGACCGTAGCGAATTTGCCGGACAGCAGTCGATAGCCGCATATCTAGCCCTTCAGCCATGGCAATGGGAATGCAGGAATAACCATTCCTCACTTGAAAAAATAAAATAAAAGTAGTATTTTAACAATGTATTCTATCTTTATTTTGGTTTCAAAATGAGGTTCAAAAGGTGTACCCATAAAATGGCTTCCAGTGAATTCGAAATCGTCATCTTGGTCCCAATGCTTTAAGGATAAGTTCGCTAAAGGAGTAGCATTGGCAAACTCCAAATTAGCAAAATGCCAATCGAGAATCTGCCTGTCTCGTGAAGACAAGTAGACGTCGCTAAAAGTAGGACAAATTATTTATAATGTAACTTTAGATAAAAAGAAAAAAAAATACATTAAATATATTTTTTTTGCAAGAAGTTTAAAAATAAATAAATAAAAGAAAATACTTCTGAAAAAAGACTTTTAAAAAATCTAATAATAATAATTCTTCCACAAACCTGGGCGGTGAGGCTTCTAATTCTTGCAATTTGTCTTCAATTTCCTTTTGTTGCTCCAAAAGCTGGTCCCACTCCTACAGCACACCAAATAGTCGTAAAAAGTTGGTTAAAATATATATATATATAAAATCACCTTTGAAGCTAAGATTAATTCGCGGTGTTTAGTGCGTATGACGAATTCTTCTGTGATGTCGCGTACAACACGGGTGTCTACCAAATCACTGTACTGCTTGGCCAATTTAGCAATCCGTTCTTGCAATGCGAAAGTCTAGTACAAAATTGTAAATTCAATTAAAGTCAACCCAAGTATAGTACCTTGCTTTGATTGGTCTTCTGTTTCTCTTGTAAAGCAACTACGGATTTCCAGTGCTCAATCTGCTTTTCTTTCACATGCTTCTCTTGCAACCTAAAAAGTAAACAATTTTTAAAAATATTGATAATGAAATAATAATAAATAATAAAAAGTCAATTAGTAAGAAGTACTACAGAGACTACTGAAGGCGATAACTCACTTTATGACCCATTCCAAAGCCTGACCCAATGATACAGGCTTGCCGGTGCAGTAATTGAAGTCCAACTGATGAGACAAGTAACTCGTGGCTTCCAGCAGGCGATTGAACTCCCTTTCGACCATTTCGTCCTTGTCTTTGGGAACCGTGTTTCCGTTAGACTCATAAAGTGGGCATTTCTGCTTGATTTTATTCATTTCCATGGGAATTTGCTTCGATAACACTGTCACGGGATTCCCTCCCAAACCTACAAACATAGCCAATCATTATAAGTCTCCAAACACTTGAATAAAATTAGACAAAAAAATCTAGACAAGAAAGAATTAAAAGCAAAACAAAAATAAAATAAAAAGTATGGAAATTTAAAAAGATAGACTTTGGAGAAATGAAAATGGGCGAACCTGTTACGACCATGGCCCCTAAATCAGCTACATAGCTTCCTTTACGAAACGTGGCAATGCGACCTCCAACTCGATCCTATTTCAAACAGAAAAACAGTTAATTTATGCAGTTCTATAACAGAAATGAAGTTTAAAAAACCAACCCTCGCTTCTAGAACAATGACTTCTACTCCGAAATTCTGTAGCTGTCGAGCTGCTGTCAAACCGGCAATACCGGCGCCAATTACGATAACTTTGCACGGTTTTGGGGCAACAGGAGTCTAGAAATAATAATGGTAATTAAAATCATGTACATAAAATGTTTTGTAAAAATGAAAAGGAATTGGGGAGAAAGAAACGTACTTTCAGTCGCTTGAAAATCCCGAAATTGACAAATCCGTGGCGCTCGAGAAACGTAAAAATCCTCAGAACTAATGCATTGTCACTATTATAAGGAGCTTCTACTTGGGCCACGGCTACTTCAGGGAGTAATTGTTGTTTCGGGTTATCCAGCCATAATTGCAACTAAAAAACGACAAAAAATACAATCGATTACATTTTGGAAATTAAGAAATTTAGCTTGGGGCCTTTGTTACATTCCCCTGTATGACCTGCACATAATTAATATTACTTAATAGTGATAATTAATACTATGATTAAAGTAATTAACAAAAGGCTTACAATGCGATTACGGATGTGCAGGAAGACTTTTTGAGTCTGAGGCGGAGCTTGAACAACATCCGGGAAATTAAGAGCTTCTGCTTCGGAAAGTATGTTGAAAGGTAAACGGCTGTGGAAAGCTGCTCCTTCCAAACCTGAAATAAATGGGAAGAATATAAGTATAAAAGGTTCAAAAAGGTAAATATAGCGCCAAAGTGGAAAATCGGTTAGGGTTTTATACCTGACAGTTCTTCATGTTCGGAATCAGCTCCTGTCACTTTCTTTCCAGCAACCGTGGGACAGGGCAATCCTGCGTTTGAAATTCTGCCTTCACTCATGGCTTTTTCAGCAGCCATGAATTTATATTTAAGAACTTTCTACCTAATGTCTTGTCTTGTAAATTGCGCCACGGAAGTACTGACTTGTGCTTATTGCCGCGTGTGTCCAGGTCTACCTAACGTAATAGAATAATTTGATTGTTAGAACTTGCAAACACAAACAACCGAGCCAACGCATAGGAATAGGCGCTCCCAAGGGAAAAACTCAGATCAGTACGATTGTCACTCGCACGAGGCCAGTGCTGTCACCTATGTGCGAAGTTATGTAAACTCCGACAATAGAACTGATTCACAAACCGCAGCTGTTGGTTTTTGAAATACGTAAATGTACTCTCATCTTAACCTAGCTAACCAATCAAATAAGACGATAAAACCCACTGAACCGAACCAAAACGGAAGAGTAAATCCAACACCGAAAAGTCAACCGAAATGCAACGAACTTACTAATCAACACCTAACAGAGGGCCCAACACCTCTGGCTTATAATGATCGAAGCGAACAGTAACTCAAATCGATTAAGAGATTTTGCAGTCGAAGAAGTATAAGAGATCGATCTCGAGGACCAAAGAAGAATGGTCTTATCTCACGAAGAAATTCCCCTTACGGTGTTTTGAAAGAATCTCGAGTTCTTGAATTTTGCGATCTTGAATTCTGCAATGTTTGATCTTGGTCTTGAGTTCTTGAATCCCGCCATCTTGAAATTTTGCGATCTTTTCGCGATCTTGAATCTTGAATTTCGCGATTCTGAATCTTGAGTTCTGCGACTTTGAATTTTTCATCCGTCCATTTGATTCTATAGTGGAGTAAAGATGAATCGTATGCCAGAAAGTAGGTTTCAAGGCGACTTTATCCCACTTTTTCTGACAGGTTGTGGACTTGTCTTCCATATTCAGTGTTCCCAGAATCTAATCCGTGTTGCCTGCGTTGGGAACCATATTCAGTGTTGGCTGATTTTCAGTGTTGTCTGAATTCAATGCCGCCTGAAAACATTGTCGTCAGCCGCGATCCTACGAAAGGAAACTTCGTGTTTAGTTCCTACAGGAGACGCGGAGCTAGTTGACGACAGAAAAAGCGGCCGTAAAACACGTGAATTCTTGATCCGTGCGTGAGTGCGTGTACGAGTTCTTGATCTAAAGCGTGACCTGCGGAACATGATGAAAATTTAAAACTGAACAGTGATACCAAACTGCAGGCAAATCTGCTCCATGATGTTCTGTGAAATGATTTACTAGAACTAGATCATCTAGCTAGTGGCTGCGAAATCTTGCGAGCGATCTTCTAGGCTGGTTGGTGAAGTTTGGCGTCGCACGTTAGAAATTCGAGATCGCGCTCGAAAGACAAAGAATGTCTGCTTCAATTCTTTCTTTGATAATGACGAAAAAAATTAGGATCCGTTCAACCTCAAAAAGGAAAATACGTACTAAAGATGGCTTCGTTTTCTGTGTAAAGTGTAAAGTCCACCACTGCCAATAATATACGAAAAGATACCTCCCCATCCGAATAGACAAGGATTTGCCGGCTTTCGAGTTTGTGAACATCCGGGAACCAAAAACAGAAAAAGCTTCCGACGTTGGCCATGTTGACTTTCCTTATCGCCCTTCGCTTCGAGAAATCGTGTGAGCTTGGCGCGGCCAAAAATGGCCCACGTGTCTTCCTCCTTCACCCTCTTTCGTGGTCTTGTGACGGACGGTCCTGCAAAACAAACATAAAGCAAAAAGAATAAATGGTTAGGCACACGTAAAGCTGAAATTTTGTTTCGGAAAAAAAAACACTTCAACAAACTTCTTAACTTTAGCCTTGAAACTCAACTTTACAGCCTTGCTTCTCGAACATTACTTAAAACTCAAAACGAAACAAAACTTGTCTGAAAATGAACATTTTTACGTTTTGATTACCCAATTGGGATAGGAAAAAAAAGGTTCTTACCTCCACCAAGCGAACCGTCCGGCCATCGAAACAGTGTTTTCGTTGCCGATTTCTTGCAGGTGTCCAAACAGTGTCTTCAACACCGCGGAATCGGAGTAAAGGGCACGAAGGGACCAAACCAAACGGTGGGAAGGCCTAAATAAGAAACTGAAATTTAGTTAGAAGTACAGATTGTGTTAACGAGAACTTATCCTTGATTATAAAGAGAAACAAGTTGAATCTCGAAAATATTCACCGTAGATTAAAGTGTAACTCTCAACTCACCAAAGCTCCCCAGGACCGATAAAACTGGAATCAGGATCGCGAAGACATCTTGGCCACGTCGCGGATTGCGTCAAAATGTTTTTACATTCGCTTTGGCGAAGGTTTTAGTTACCCAAAAATAAATGCAGTGAAAAGTGCTCAAAACCAAGTGCATACCGTGTATGAAAATGTACTTCCCTTTTCAGAAGACTACGATTTGCCTGGTTTCGAGTTTGTAGATATCCGGGAACAAAAATAGCAAAACTCGTTTGAGCTTCGCCGCCAAAATGGCCAAGGGGTCTTCCTCCTTCACCCTCTTTTCGTGGTCTATGTCCCGGCCGGTCCTGCAAAACAAACACAAAGCAAAAAGAATCAATGGATAGCCATAAATTTCTTAAACCTAGCATTGAAGCTCAACTAAACACAGCCTTGATTCTCGAACATTATTTAAAACTCAAAAGGAAAGAAAAGTTTGCTCAAAATTGAACTTTTTGCGTTTTGATCACCAAATTGGGAGGATCAAAGGTTCTTACCTCCACCACGCGAACCGTCCGGCCTTCAAAACAGCGTCTTCGTTGCAGGTCTCAAAAACAGTGTCTTCAACATCGCGGAATCGGAGAAAAAGGCACCAAGGGACCAAACAGTGGTAAGGCCTATATGAGAAACCGAAATTTAACAAAAAATGCAAATTGTCTTAATGAGAGAAAATATTACTCTGCCTTGCGCGTTTTTGTCTTCTTCTCTAAAGCTGGCTTTACATTGGCCTGTCGGCGTGTCGAAACACGCGACAGACGACAGATACCCACGGGAAAAAAGCAGAAAACCCGACAGAAACAGTCAGACAGACTGACGACAGACGGAGTTGAGCGCTGCTCTACTTTTGTCGTCGGCACACAAGCGACAGAAGCCGGGTTTCTGCCGGGTTTTCTGCTTTTTTCCGCGGGTGTCTGTCGTCCGTCGCGTGTTCCGACAGGCCAGTGTAAAGCCAGCTTAACGGATGTCGAAAGGTCGGCACGAATGAACATGAGTTAGTCCGAGCCAGGGTTGACAGCGGTAATTTTATTTTTTTACCGCTATCCGGTAACGGTAAAAGAGATTTTCGATTACCGTACCGCGGTAGGTATTTACCGCGATACTTTTAGTTTGTTGCGGTAGCGGTAATCGGTAGCGGTAAAAAAATAATAATAAATGCAAAATTTATGACTGTCTTTGAATAAAGAAAAAGCCGGAGAATTTCTGCTTGGGCTTTTTTGGGTTCGATGCTTGAATTTGGGCTTCACAGCATGGAATGTTTGGCTTTCAAACCGTTTGGAGTCGCATAACCAACCAAAGCACGCTTCCCGTTAGGTCACGTGACTCAAACGATTGGTTCACGGAGCGTAAAGTGACGTCATGTCCAGCAAAGCGTTGCGATGCCGGGG
>JAGJRO010000991.1:0-10640 GCA_022832285.1 Lepidurus apus apus
CAACTATTATACCCCGAAGTCTTAAGCAGTTGAGCAATATGCGGTCGCAGTACACAGGATTTTGCTAAATCTTCGAATAAAGCTTTCTCGGCAGTATTCTCGGCAGGCTTCTGTCTGCGTTTCTACTTCTTTAGACATCGTAACAAAATAAAAATGTAGTTTGTTTCTACACTATGGGCTTCGGCTTTGGCTTTGAACTAATGCACTTTGAACTAACGCACATTCAAGTTTAACTTGCAATTTGTGACGTATTATCATTGAAACAGGCATGGTTTGGATGATGAACCGCGATTCACTCCATTCGCGATTGACCCAAGGAAATACTCTACAATTTGCAGATTCCTGGGTTACTGCTTAGCATGTGGGGAGTAAAGTGAACAAGGGCCGAAGGGGGGAGGTTACTGGGTTACAAAACTACAAAATATGGTTACAAAAGTAGAAAGTATGGTAATAAAGCTACAAACAACGGTTACAAAGCTAAAACTAAAGTTACAACGGTCATTGTAGTGGTACAAAGCTACAATCTATGTAATTGTTAAGTTATTCAGTCACAAATGAAGTTACACGTGTTACAAAGAGATAAAATTGTAACCGACTTTGCAGGGTGTACGAGGTTACAGTCAAGTTACGAACCCCTTGGATAAATGTTACAAGGGCGCTCTGGATATACCACTGTTCGTGCACTGACCTCTTTCCAAACCCCAAAATTTCATTTAATTCCATTTGTATATTTTTACGTTGAAGCTTGTCAGCCAAAATGCACCTTTCAGCGTTATACGCTCGACATTCCATGATCAAGTGCTCTACGCTTTCCACTTCCTCTTCGCAGTTTCTGCACTCCGGGCTATCTTTTAACCTGAATCTATGTAGCCACGATCCTATTCTGCCGTGTCCACACCTGAGGCGTAAAACGGCTATCGCTTCTCTTCTTTTTCTAAACATCTCCCCTTGTTAGATCCAAGGTTTTCCGTTTTCAGTACGACTTTCTGTGCTGTACTTAATTTTATTTCGTTTAGAAACTCTTTTTCGAGGCCCTTTCTAATAAGTGTTCTCAGTTCATGTCTTGTAAACGAGTTCGTAAGTACGTTGCTGGAGACCTCTCCCTTTCTTCGCCGCCCTATCAGCTGCTTCATTACCCGGTATGCCTATGTGTGCAGGGACCCATTGTAAACTGATCAAAAAACCTTCTTCCCTCAGACTTCTTATTCTTTTTTGAATTTCTTGACTCAACTCAAAATATGTTCTGTTGTCCCATCTTTTTAAAATACTTAATGCTACTTTGGAATCTGTTAAGACGACATAGTTGTCGGAAGAGCTTTTTGATACCCATTCTATCGCCTTTAAGATAGCCGTCAACTCTGCGGATAAAATAGAGAATTGCGGGAGCATGCAATATTCTTTGGACTCACCGGTTTCTTCTATGAATATGCCACATCCAGTGTTCTCCAATTCGTCGTTTGAACCGTCCGTGTAAATTTTCTTAAAATTGCTGTACTTATTTTGTCCAATGGTATTTCAGTATCTCGAATTATATGTAAAAAAATCGAACAGTGCAGCGAAAGCTTCCTAGGCAATGGCAATAGCCTATAGAAGCCAGCTATTTATTTTTAATTTAGCAAATCGGAGATAGCAGTGAGAAATACAGGAAAATACTCATGTGTAGCTCTAATACACCTCTTCTGTTCTATAATGATCAATGCTATTTAAATGTATCGAATTATATGTAAAAAAAATAAAACAGTGCAGGGAAAGCTTCCTATACAATGGCAATGGCCTAGGAATAGGAAATCACCGCTTTTTTTGCCCACTGCTGTGCTGCTTAATTAACATGGATTAAAGCGGCACTTAGTTAGGAAACTTAAGCCTGGTGCACACTGGAGTGTCGTTTATGTCAACATACACAACACACGACATACGACTAGTAAACAAACCAGGAAATTTCGGCACAAAGCCGACATAAGCACTCTGACATACGAGTTGAGCACTGCTCAACTTTTGGCACACAGGCACAACTGACATACGCCTTTCCGCCAATCGCAGATAAGGTGATTTTACTAGTCGTATGTCGTATGTTGTGTATGTTGACATAAACGACACTCCAGTGTGCACCAGGCTTTAGACAGGGGAAGAATAAGCTACCTGCAGGCAAAGTGGGCGAACAAGATGGCCGAACAAGCCCCACCTTCTGGGATATTGACTTCAGGACAAAATCAAGTGTGGTCTACAATTATTTTTTTAGAAAATCGGAAGTAACAGATAAAATTCTGAAAAAAATTGCTTTGGCAAAGGAACATGTATCTAGTTATCCACAGTATGACCAAGTGATTTTATTTTTATTTAAACACTACTTTGTGCAAAAATGTCGTTTAAACTGTAAAATATCTTTTACATGAACAGTTCATTCAGTGTTGGTCATTCGTGACAGTTGCACAGTCCAACATTCTACAAAATAGAAAAAGAACGGTTTAGTTACGTGAACGCGTGAATTTTCTAAAATTAAAATTCTAAAACACACCCGATTTCAAGTCGTAATGGACAAAAAGTGAAAGGTCGACCGGCCCCCCTAATAGTAAAAAGAAAAGACAACCAACAAGACGACAGTAATAACTGCCGAGTAAAGCCTGGTTCACACTACCAATCAAAATCACAAGTCAAAATCAAGAAAAGCACTGACTGGGGGCGTGGTTTGGTCTGATTTGGTCTGACTTGTGCCATTCAAATAAGATTGAATTTGGGACCTTTGATTGTTGTGATTTGTGTGACTTACCACATTGCCAAGCAAAGTTGTATGAAAAACATGCAGGAAACTTTGGTTTTTGAGCAGATAAATAATAAATAAAACTGTAAAAAGCCATCCGGATTTACTGAATTAGTGTTATAAAGTTTTGTTGAGCGCAAGTTGTCCGTTTTACTGTCAACGAGAGCAGTTCAACAGAAGAACTGGTGAACGGAACAGTTCACAATAAAACGCACCCTAATAGCGATTTTCACTAGCTACTCTAGAGTACTCTAGAGTACTCTTTTTTACTCCGAGTAGCGGCGGCGTCTTTCACTGAGCCAGCCAGATTAGGAGTTACTCTTGTTGACGCCCTTCACTGGGAATCTCACTCCGTTTCGAGTCAAAAAGAGTACTCTCGGCTACTCCGTCTTTGAAGTCGGAGTAGGATATCCAGAGTGCGTTCGTTAGCGCGGGAAACACGGCACGAAGAAAACGTCGTTTTTTTGTGATTGAGCTTGTAAATTAACCAAAGAACCTACAGACTTGTTTGAGCATTCAAAAGAAAGCTCACGGTACAGTCCCTATGAGATCTGGGATCGATTTTGAATGCGCTCATAGGCAAAGTCGCTAGGCCTCCGGCCAACTGTCCCCCAATGTTATAAGGATAGAAAAATTTGAAAAGTGGGGGAAAGGGGCGGAGCTTAAACCGCTAAATAATTAATTACTCGGTTAATATGCATAATTGACATAGGGGTTCTTCAGCCAGAACATTTCTTTTGGTCTCCTCTGTAACAATTTTTTTTATTTTTTTGCACCTGACCCCCCCTTTAAAGGGGGAGTAAGGTTTCAAAATGAAAAAATATATGTTATAGAAGAGACCAAACTATGTGTTCTGGCTGAAGAACCCCTATGTCAATTATGCATATTAACCGAGTAATTAATTATTTAGCGGTTTAGGCTCCGCCCCTTTCCGCCAAATTTCAAATTTTCCTATCCTTATAACACGGGGGGACAGTTGGCCGGAGGCCTAGCAAGCCTTTATCTATGAGCGCATTCAAAATCGATCCCGGTTCTCATAGGGACATCATCGTCATCTTTATTTTGAATGCTTAAACAAGTCTGTAGGTGCTTTGGTTCATTTACACGCTCAATCTCAAAAAAGGACTTTTTCTTCGCGCCGCGACTTCCGGGCTCCGCTGAACGCCATGTAGGAAGCGTTACCCGCTTAGTCGGAACCGCTGCGTTCGGTCCCATTGCCAGGGGATGGGCTCTCGACTTCGAAGCCGACCCGAAACTTGCCCAAAGGCTCTCATGCGCGGGTCTCGGCCCGGCAGGACGGCGATCCCGCGAAGAAAACGTCGTTTTTTGTGATTGAGCTTGTCAATTAACCAAAGCACCTACAGACTTGTTTAAGCATTCAAAATAAAGGTGCTCATGCCGTCCGTATGAGAACCGGGATCGATTTTGAATGCGCGCGTAGGTAAAGGCGCTAGGCCTCCGGCCAACTGTCCCCCAATGTTATAAGCATAGGAAAATTTGAAATTTGGCGGAAAGGGGCGGAGCTTAAACCGCTANCGCTAGGCCTCCGGCCAACTGTCCCCCAATGTTATAAGCATAGGAAAATTTGAAATTTGGCGGAAAGGGGCGGAGCTTAAACCGCTAAATAATTATTTACTCGGTTAATATGCATAATTGACATAAGGGTTCTTCAGCCAGAACATGTAGTTTGGTCTCTTCTATAACATATATTTTTTCATTTTGAAACCTTACTCCCCCTTTAAACCTACAGAGCTTACCGAACACCTCCCAAGCTAAAATAGCACGAGAGGTTTAGCACACCAAACGATAGTATAAGCTGGGCAGTCCTTAAGGACTTGCCCAGCTAATAACAAAGGCAAGACCAGAGCTGCAACTCGCTCAATTTTTTGCGAGCGAACTCTCGCTCAGCTCTTTGTTGATTTTCCCGAGCGCGCTCACTCTTTCGCTCGCAAGTCCAGAAAAGAGCTAACTCGCGCACGCGCTCGCTCTTTCGCTCGTTTTATGCTGCCATCTTTTAAGTGAAAATGCAGCTTTTAAGAAAATCAGCTTTAAAATTATTTCTGTAGTCCATCCCTCATATACCCAGTGGCGTAACGAGGGGGAGGGCAGCCAGAGCACGTGCCCTGGGCGCCAACTTGAGGGGGGCGCCATTTTCATGGTACACGATAAAAAGAGTAGAAAAAAAGGATTTTTACAAAAATTGTATGAGCTGAAAAACGGACTTGGATGAATGCGTGAAATTACCATGAAGTTACTGCATATGTAACTTTCTGTTTGACAGACCCGCTATTGTACTACGCTGGTTGTACATTACAGTACGTTTAAAAAAAAAGACTCCAGCAAAGCCTAACGGCCTAATGGCCGGCAACTGTGCGTCTGGGAACAGCACTACGGACGGCTATTCGCACTTCGCAACACTGTTTCCAGGCGCGCAATTGCGGGCCATTAGGACAGTACGGTTTGTTGGGGTCGTTTTTTTTTAAAACGTACTGTACAGTACTCGTACAAAAAGCAGCCCCAACAAAGTTCCCATTCCTAACGCCACGGCAGTTGCACGAGTGTGTCCCAATCCATTTCTTCCTATAATCTATGTAATATGAATTGATTACACCCATGAGTGTTTCATCGCCTTTTGTAATGTATAAAAGTTAATATGATCTTTGCGTTCCGATGTCTCGTTTTTTTAAGGGGGGGCGCCTTTTTTTCATTTGCCCCGGGCGCCATTTAGCCTCGTTACGCCACTGCATATACCTGAACATACGGAATTCTTAAATATTTCTTGTCTCATAGTTTTGGCTTTTAGTTTCACTGAGAAGTGTTCTCCAATGATAAAATGAGCTCTTATTATGTATAAAAAGAGCATGTTATCGAATGCATGTATGCGAGTGGATCGCTTTTTTTAATTAATATTCACCACTGTATAGGCCGAAGCCTGTTATGGTTCTTAAGTTTTACAAATTATTTTACAAATCACCGGACTAGGTTGCAAAAGTACAAGGGACAGACGCTTGCGCGTTGTCCCTATGGATCGCTGCATCAGCTTCATTTCTCTTAAAATTTCTTGATGGATCAAACAATTCTCGGAGTTTATTACGTACAACTTTATTGTTGTTAGCTCAATACTTAGGAAAAACACCCCTGGAGTTTGTATAGGTTTGGTATTAAAACATTAGAAACGAATGGACAAGCAGTTATAGGGTGCGTTTTATTGTGAACTGATCTGTTCAACAGTTCTTCCGTTGAACTGCTCTCGTTGACAATAAAACGGCCGTTCTGCAGGTCGCCGTTCAACTGGCTCAGTTGAACGAGCGTTGACAATAAAACGCCCGTCCAGCTTCGGGCGTGCTTAGGGATCGTCCCGAGTTCTACTATGCACCAGGAACGCAGTTGAACGGAAGGCGGTTTTTGAACTGCGCGCCAAGCCATCCCGTTGAGCTGTTCACGCTAAAACGCCCGTCCAGCTGAACCCCGTCCACGCGAAAATGCCAATTGAGCCGAGGAGTTGAGCCAACTGAGCTGCGTTTTATTTGCTATGGTCGCGTCCTACCGCGTCAGTGAGAAACGTCCGCGTCAGGCGCTACAGTCGTTTTATTTAGGACGAGTGTTGGACGCGTTGCTCGCACGCGTCATACCAAATAAAACGGTTTGTAGCATTCGCAACCTTCAGTTTTGTAAACAACCCTACCCGAACCGTAAACGACTCATGAATAATGGAAATACAAACATTGCCTTTAACGATTAACTGCTATCGAAGTAAAAAAATCGAAGTATCGAAGGGTCAGCTTTTTAAATTCTTCTGGAACATGATATCAGTGAAAATGTTAGCGGTTACAACTATAAGCGAGCATTACAGAAGTCTTGGGACAGGTCCCATATTTTGTTTTAAAAACCTTGTATACTCTTAAAGAGAGACAGTGCAATACAGAAATCCAGACTAAATTCAGGAGTGTACAGCAACTTATTTTTAGCAGGATTATATTCATCACAGCCAACTACGAATAAGAAATTACGGACATCAGCATTGAAAACGAACTAGATACTCCGCCAAGGAAATTCAAACTTTGGCAAATTGAAAAGAATAATTATCATCAGATATCGTCATCACTATTGTGATGACTTTTTCTCCCCTGCTTTTCTTTGATGTCAGAAAATTGCTATATTAACTATAACTTATTGCTCCATGTTCATCAGGAAAACATAAACAACTTCTAGGACTCGCACTACGGACTCGCTGAACGAGGACGTCAGTTCTCGTCAGACGCGTCCGGCCTTCGCGTCTGCTTCTCTCACAAATAAAACGCACAATAGATGACGCGTCAGACAAATAAAACGGCTCCAAGCCAGCGAGTCAGACTCGGTTAAGAAGACGCGTCAAATAAAACGCAGCTCTGGTGAACGCAGTTCTTCAGTTCCGTTCACAATAAAACGCACCCATAGATTACAAGACGACAGGTTTAAGTGTCGAATAAGCTGTGACAACGGAAGGTTAGTAGTGGTGAATGTGGGTAGATGGCTGTCCTGGGCTTGGCCTGTTGTCGATTTTGAAATTTGTAGAGGTTTTATTTACTGTTGATTTTTTAAAGAAACGGCTGCATTGCAAAGCTTGTAATTTGGTTACGGGAAGATTTTTTAAAAGGATTTTGAAAATCAGAAATGCATTCATAATTACTGGAATGTTAATGCCATGTAAAGTAGAAAAATAAGTTAAACTGTCAAGGAAAGTCAAGCCGTTATCCGTGCTCATCCCGCAAGTGCGATCGCACCCTAAGAGTGAATAGTTGTTTATTTAGAAGGTATTTTTACGCTGTGAAGTTCGTTTCCATGTATAAGCGGAAAAGATTTCAAATTTTGCTACATTTCAGTCGCGATGGGAAGGTCTTCTCCACGAAATGAATTTTGACAATCGTTCTTTTCTGATTTCAAATTTTTCGTATTATTCATTTTCAATTTTTTCGGTTTCTCTGGTGTGTAAAGAACAATCTTAAATAATCCAATTCCGACCACGTTCTAAATTAAAAGTCCAACCGGAGAAAACTACACCTTCCAATTTGATCCCAGGCATAATTCTCAGCAGGCATCCAGGAAGCCGGGTGTAAGATCTGACTGCCGACTCCTCTTCCGACTTTTCTTTCCTTGCTTTTGTCAGATTACTCTGCTTTGCTTATTGTTTAGCCTAGTCAGCAAATACCATATCAAACTTGTATAAAAACGCTCGCCCACTTCTGCTCGCCCTCTTTTTGCCAGTTAACCTACTTTCGTTACGCTCGTACTTAGTTCTTGTATACCGTTCCATAATTTTAATTAACTCGGGATTTTGCCGTTCAACCAACAAAGAACCCACAACAGTTTCTTACAGGTGTCTTTTTATCAACATCAGTAGGAAGGCACATATTAGTAGCATAGCTAGCAGTTACATTACCGACAGTTACAGCCCGTGTTAGCCTTTCATTGCATATACCACGACTACACCTACCTACAGTTTGTACAAGTGTATTTAGACGTGCATTTCCTAATTCTTTGCAGCAAACTGGCACAATGTCATACTGCGGATTACCACGCGATAACACCGAACCATACATGTTCCGTAGGTACCCAACTAATTCATGGAATTCAAGTTCTAACAGGACAGCAGTACCCATACTATCAGGTTTACCAGAGGCATCACGTGCATGCGAATCAAAAAGGAAGTATTTTCCATTGCGCTCCATTATGCTTGTACAGTACCTTTAAAAAAAAAAGACACCAACAAACCGTACTGTCCTAATGGCCCGCAACTGTGCATCTGGAACAGTGCTTTGGATCTTTTTTTCGCCGGATCTTAGATCCTTACCGATCATTCACATTTTTGGCGATCCGATCATGCAAATCTTCGGAAAATTTAGATCCGGATCGAGAAAAAAGTCGATCCGATCAGATTAAAGATCCGATTCTTTTTTTTTTTTTAATCCATACATATGTAACTAATAAAACGCTAAATATACCTGAACTAAAATGTAAAGTTTGCTATTTGAAATGTATACTGAAAAAAGTAAAAATAGTGACCAACCAGGAATTTTACTCTTGCAATAAGCTCCATACGTGAAACATACCCCAATCACTTACCAAAACTTAANAATCAGAATTTGTGTATCATTAATGTTCTTTCGTTTTGTTACTGATAGTTAAATTGGGAATATGGTAAATGGGGTTTTTGGCAAAAAGAAAATAGGGTTTTTTGGTACGGGGGGAGGAAATTGTTATAAATTGCCTGTATACTAGATGGAGCTGGCATCGCACCTTTGTTGCCAACCTCAACAATACAAGCAGTTCAGTTCCTGCCTTCCATCTAGAAAGTTCGTGCACCTCACTACCCTTCGTATATAACAATTACAAGTTCATTCCTGGGGACCATTAAATGAAAATCTCATACTACCCGTGAATAAATGCTTTAAGATTAAGGTAAAAGCATTAACAAGCCCATTTTCATGCATTTTCACTTCTACATTATACAACTTGAACTTTCATGGTAAAGCAACCTGTATTTGGAAGAATAAAGTAGCTCGTCAAGGAAGCTGGTGTTAATTTTTGTGTTTCCATTGCGTAATAATCCAAAATAATTCCAACTGCAGCTATAATATAATAATGACACTGTAGGCCACTGTATATACCAACCTCACTCTTCGGAACTACCTTCGGAAAGGCGCGAAAAGTTTCGGAATGATTTTGTGAAAACCGCTTAATACGTTTTCTGATATCTTTTTGATAGTATTACGATAACCACTTTTTATCGAGATACTTTCGGAAAATGTGTTTGGTAAACAACAAAACAACGCAATACGAGCAATACAAATACAAATTATATTGCTTATACAAATTGCTATTGCTTATACAAATGCAATACAAATTATTGCTTATTATTTAAAAAAGCTGGCATGGTGGAATTTACTTCATGGAAAAAACGTGGAAATTAACCAAAGCACCTACAAACTTGTTTGAGCATTCAAAAGAAAGGCCACGGTACGGTCCCTATGAGGTCTGGGATCGATTTCGAATGCGCTCATAGGCAAAGTCGCTAGGCCTCGGCGCTATCTTGCCCCCATACTCCTCGGAAAATTTGAAACATTTGAAACATTTGAAACAAATGAAACATTTGAAACAAATGAAACATTTGAGACGGGATTTGAAACATTTGAAACGATTTGAAACAATTTGAAACAAGATTTGAAACGAGTGAAACATTTAAGACAGCCCACCATCTAGCGGCAGTGGATTGAACCGCGTCGTCGTTGCAGCCGGGTTCATGCGTGCCTCTCCTCGACTCCGTGTCGACCGGTGTCGACTCGGACGCCTCAACCGACCTTGCCGAGCTGGCGCTCCCATGCGGGCTTCTTACGCACTTGCCCGGCTTTCCGATGCGGGACGTCCGCTCCGAGAATGCAACGAAAGCGACGAAACGAAGCGCGGGAGAGCGGATTTTTTGGCCAATCGCGACAATCAGCTCCAGAGTTTGGAAAACGTGCAATGAGCACCCCCTTTTCATGCCAGTTATGCGAACATGTTGGACTGTGGGAGAATGCATGCCCGTTCGTTTGAAATAAAGAAAAATAAAAAAAAAACGCCTTTTACTTTTTCTGGAGCAGTGGGCTCCCGTTTTCGAGCCGTTCTGGGAATGAACTGATTCACAATATTTTTCATCTTGGCTGTTTCTTTATGTCGGCTGAATCTTCTTCACATTTTTTAATCCTTTTGAATCTTTTTCTCATTTACTGTTTCATTATGCCAGCTGCAGACAATAAAGCCTTCTTAGTGTGTTTCCCCTAGCTTTTACTGTGTAGATTGACCCCAGGTCTCTGGAAGTGAATCCGTTCTTTCGATTTGTCAAGAAGGAAAACGGTATTTTGTA
>JAGJRO010000954.1:0-10418 GCA_022832285.1 Lepidurus apus apus
GCAAGTTCGCCGTTCCACCACGGACTTTTCCTGTTTAAGCTAGTGCGTTTAGGAATGTCTTTTATCATGGCCTCTTGAATTATAGAAGTAAGCATACCTGCTGCTCTTTCAATACTTTGTACTTCAGAGAGTTCTGAGAACGTGCTCACCAAGTTTAGTAGTTCTTTTGCAATATGGGAGCGGACATTATTCCAGTTTGCTTTGTTGTAACTCCAGACTGAGATAGGACCACACCTTGGTGGGGTTTGGATGTGAAGCAGTATCGCTGAGTGATCGGATTCGTTGAGAAAATCTACATCATTTAACAGAACCCAACGCACTTTATTGGAAATGTTTGGTGATACCCACGTCAGGTCAATAGTTGACATATGGCCCCGCTCGTTGTGGAAAGTTGGTACATTCCATTCATTCAAAAGAACCAAGTTTTGTGCGGAGATGAAATCGTACAATTGAGTGCCTGGTGTGTCAGGGGGTTTGTCTTCCCATAGCCAATGATGTGCATTGAAGTCGCCTGTAATGATAAAGTTGGTCCCAAACTGTTTGGATTTCTCCCATATTTCTTCCAGAAGGGCAACGGTGGATTCCGTGTGTCGACGATAGATTGCAATAATCACGGTAGGTGGAATATGGGGGGTATTTAGCTTGAGAACCACGAACAGGCTCGCGATAAACAGAACTGTACAAGGGCTATTGGGATTCCGTAAAACGATGATCCCTTCGTAGTTCAGATTAGGCTTTGTAATATCAAAGCCCATGATTTTGTTGTTTGCCACACGCTGAGGGGGTTCAAGGATTATTGCAGTGTCCACATGGCGCAGGTTCGCTTCACGAGCAGTCTCGGTAAATTGATCGTAGCTTTTCCTTACATTGTGGATCAACAGCCGTGNTACCCTTGGCATTTAAAGCATTGCATGATTAAGGGGATTCGGACATCTTCTGTCTGGACAAGTCTATTGAAAGCCAAGAGCCAGCCTTCTTTCAGCATCTTCGTTTTTTCTTCAAAAGACCGACAATCGTACATGACGGAGCCGAAAGCTTTGGTACTACTCGGATTTAGTCGTTTAACACGGTCGGCTGAGAAGACGATACCCAAATCTGAGTTTTTGTCCGATAGGTGGCAGCAGATTTCTTCATCGCTTTCATCCTTTGGGAGTTGATGAATGACAATGCGTAAGTTAGGTTGTCTGTTGACGCTCTTCACTGGGCCAAGCTTGTCAAGGGTTGCAGAACCAAGGAGCTGGGCTGCTTTGTTTTTGTCATCTTTGCTTTTGTACGTCATAAGGATCCCTGATTGGATTTTCGTCGCAAAAATCGGCTTCGGGGCATTAGGATTGAGATTTTGAAGGTCTAGTTCCACCACCTTCAGAAGATCTTTTCGGGAAAGAACCAAGTTCTTCTTATTAGAGTCAAGCTGTTCGATGAGGAGAGTTTCCTCTGGTGCCTTGGGAATCGCACTTTTCTTTTGAGTAGCAGAGGTAGAGGCTTCCGCGTGGGTTTTGTTTTCGCTTCTTGCCTTTTTCAAGGCTTGGACATAAGACACCTCTTTAGGAGCATCCACCTGAGGACCAACTTGGGGAGTTTTGACTCGGTCTTCGAGTCGTTGTACTGCGTCGGTAAGGATAGCAATTTGAGCCGACTGAGCGGAAATCATATCGCGAAGTTGATCTTTGCTGTCTTTGTCTTCTTTCAATTCTCGAACTTCCGCTCTGAGAGCTGCAATTTCAGACGTCAGCACTTCTACGCATTTCTTTAAGGAATGGGCCATAGTAACACCTAGGTCCTTGTTGGATTCTTCTAGCGAGTTGGCGCGTTTTCTAAAGGCGCCGGCATCCTTGGATGGGGAGGCGGATCTCTTCGCTTGCGTAGAACTCCTCTTGTTACGGCAAGGTTTGCAATACCTTGCCGCCGGCGCGTCTCTTTCGAACTGGGTTGCACAGGTCATGCAGTACACCATGTTCAAGTGGTCTTGGACGAGTTCACTTTCAGGTTCTGGCTCCATTGTTTGTTGGTCACTCTCACCCATGGGCGAGTTCACTGGTGACCTAGCCAGAGAAAAGGCCATAGCAGGCCTATGGTTTTTGTCTTGTTTATGAGTAAAAAAGTCACCATACACTTATCCACTTAATGAAACAGTTATGAACACGAGTGCTGCGTTTATGTGACTTTTTAGATTAGGGCTCCAATGCACTTTAGTTTAGTGGTATGAAACATTCACGGATGGCGTTGATGTTAGTATTGATTATTGTGCGCGGTTTATCTCAATCTGAAAAGAAACAAAATACAGAAGAATAAATAAAGCTTCATGGGAAAATAAAAAGAAAGCCAGAAATGTCCATTTATTTTCATGTCCTTCAAACTCATATTAGCTCTACTGCTAAGATTTTAAAAAAAATATATATCTTATACTTTTTAGCTGACAATGGTCCTACCATTGAAATCTAAGTTATCTTCTTTTCGTGTCCTAAAGTAGAAATTATACTCATTTTGATATTGACAATCCTTTTAGATAATCACTTGGCTAACAACAAGCACTCCACAGCAGAATATATTAATCTGGAAAACCTAGCCAAAGAGGCGTTTCCCATTTAGTATAGAACCGGAAGGGTACTAGATGATTCACCACAACAAAAGCCCACTTCCACCAGCTTTTACTAATCCTGACCATTCGCCACACCAGCGCTACAGTGACAATTCGCCACACGACAATTCGCTACACCAGAACCATCTGTAAGCTATGCAGTGGAAATCGACCTCCAAACCGATAAATAAATAATATAAGTTTATTTATGTAAAAATATAAGTTTAGCGTAAGATAAACGCTAGTTTGTAGACAGTGCAATAATTTTGAAGATTGGATTGCATGTAATAGGCTATATGATGTAGTGATTGCCGTCCTTTTATGTATGTTATTGCATGTATTATTTTATTGCATATATTGCATGTACTAATTATTTTTAAATTTAATGATTTAATGACTTGACGTTCAATAATAACCTTTGTTGATTAATACAATGATTTGCTATGAATTTGCAACGAATGCTACAAGCAGCGGCGTAGCCAGCGATACGCACAGTACGCAAGTGCGTACCAAAATTTTATAAATTTACGACGTTAAACTGATATTAGGGCGCCAAACTCATCTTAGGGCGCCAAAATAAACCGCCAAAAGGGCGTCAAATCTGTAAAGTGCATACCGTTAAAAATCTCTAGCTACGCCGCTGGCTACAAGTAATACAATCGAGTTTGCATTAAGAAGACGACGACTTATCTACAAACTTAGCGCTCATCTTACGCTAAACTTATATTTTTACATAAATAAACTTATCTTATTTATTTATCCTTGTATTTTATCTTATATTTACAGCGATCATTTATACACGCATGTCGCAACAAACTTTTACCTTATTACCGGGAACTAGTTGGGGTAAATTCCTAACATTCACGGAACTATTTAATGCGATTATAAAAGAAAATAATACCAAAGGAAAACATTGCAACAACAAAGTCTCACGTGATGTAATGAAGTGAGTGTCTTAAGGTCGATTTCCACTGCATAGCTTACAGATGGTTCTGGTGTGGCGAATTGTCGCGTGGCGAATTGTCACTGTAGCGCTGGTGTGGCAAATGGTCACACCAGCGCTAGTGAGTTTTTGTTGTGGCGAATCGTCTCCTACCCAACCGGAACTATAACTGCAAAGCAAGCTTAAGAAGTTGGTTTGGAACATTTGTCAGGAGTAGATCTGAGCAGTGTTTTCCGAGCAGAAACATACCTCCTACTGGTATATCACAAAATAAACACTCATTTAGTAATATGAGCAGATTGGTAAATAAAACGACGACTCATCCTATGGCAGAAGTACCCAAAGGATGCCAGTTAATTCACATCTTACGTTGGTGGCTCAGGCTTTGCTTTGGAATAGGTTTGTCCCTAGCGAAAGCAAGTTACGGGTTCAAAGTTTTAAGTGTAGCGGTCCTCGCCATTTTTCACCTGGCACGTTCCGAAATTTTATCGTGGACCGCTACCATTTACCTCAGTAGCTCCCTCTTGCATTACAACATTTTCTTGCTCACCGCCGTCTTGGGCGTGGTGTTGGCTTGGAAGCTCGAGGAGTTGCGCACTTTGCTTCAGGCGTTGAATCAATTTATTACAGTGGATCTCAAGCTGAAGAAGGTTATGCAAATTATTTTGGCACTGGTGATGCTGTTTGTAGCTATAACAGTTAAGTTTGAGCTAAACTTTTTTCCATTCAACTCTAAAACTTTCCACACTTTACAGCAAACACCAAATATAGTAGTAGCGGCTGTCCCTAACAGTAGATTCTTCAATTTGCCGGTATGGTTATGTGCTGTCCTCTCGACCATATGGAATGCTTCGTGTCTATTCCCTGTCGTCATTGGTTACACCACTACGTTGCTGATTATTATATTGGGCTACCAATTCTCCTTGATCAAAGAAGCTATCACAACCGAAACCTTAGTTCCTTGGACAGAACTTTACGAACGTCATATCCAACTCTGCAAACTTGTCCGCCATCGGCAGAAATGCTTCAATCTGCCACTTACAATACTCATGGGCGGTGCCCTCGTTAACCTTTGCATCCAAGGATTTTACCTTACGGATATTTTTTTCTACGTACCAATGGATATTTGTTTTGTATTAACGACCTGCAATGTATTGGAAAACTGCGTCAGGTGTATATCAATCTGCCTAGCTGCAGAGTACTTAACAGCCGAGGTAATTGTCATAGAAAATCTGTTTATTTGGTTAAAATAAACAGAAATTTACCAATTTAAAAATATAAAAAGGCGAATTCCACGGAGTTGGAACTAGCTGAAGCTGACTTCAAGTACATCCATACACGTTATACGAAATAAGTACAGTTCCTGTTATTTATTACTGCAGTTAATCAATCACTTTTCTGCAGATTGTAAGAGGGTTTGCGACAAACGTTCGGAATTTTAAGCATTTGACGTCAATTTCGGTTGACGGATTTTGTTATTTGGGCAAGCCGTTACTCATGACGGTAGAAATAAGCGTTGACATAACATTTTTAAGTCATATTACTGCTATATCTTCAATCTTTAGATGTTGGCCGCATTTATGACTTACTTCATATTACTGCGTCAAATGAGAGCCACGGAGTATACGCAGAAATTGGGAAATTAAAAAGGGAAATCTTAAAAGCCATTAGTCCTGCCCCTTCAATCTTCTTGCAGTAATTTGCACTTTTCGTGAGTCACACCCAAGATGAATATCCTCCCAAAATCGATAACAAAGTCTGTTCTAGTTACGTCGCCGAATACGGAAGTTGAATTCCTTATCTCAATGACCAACCTTTCATGAAATTACTGTATTTCGCAAGTACTGTCCAAATAAAGATTGACTATTTACTCAAGATAAAAGAGGCGTTTCCCTTTCACAGAACTATATAACGACCTGGTTTAGTCGGGTTGGAGCCCTTGTACGAAGTAGACAATCCAGTTGGTGGACAGAAATTTACATTTAAAGTAGTAATATAACGATATTTCTGCAGCAATATGGGGACTACCACTCTTACGACAGAAGTGCCCAGACGGGATCTCTTAATTCCTACCTTACGTTGGTGGATGACACTTTGTTTCGGTATTGGTTTACCCTTAGCTGAACTGAGCAGTGGCTTCAGGGTCAAATGTTTAACCTTCACACTCTTTCTCCGTACTTTGGCAGTGGGAGTGATAATTTTAAGCGCTGTTAACAACAACGGTTTACAACATGCATCCGCTTCCACCGCTTTCCAACTCAGTGGATCCCTCTTTCATCATAACTTCTTCATGCTGACCGCCATCTTGCACGCGGTCCTAGTCTGGAAGCTCGAGAAGTCGCGCGCACTCCTCCACGCGCTGAATCAATGTATTATCGTTGATTTAAAGCTTAAGAAAATCCTACAAATTTCTATGGCATTAATGGTGCTGTCTGTAGTACTATCAGTTAAGATTTAACCCTATGATTCAAAAATATCATTAGTTATAAATTAAAAACTAATTTTCCTTTTTTTTTTTAGCAAATACCAACAATAGTAGTAGTAGACATACCCAATGATCAACTCTTTAATTTCTCCACATCGTGGACCACTTTCGTTTGGGCCATGTTCTTTACTTCGTCCATCTATCCTACCGTCATCACTTGCACGATTACGTTGCTCATTATTGCACTGGGCTAGGCTACCAGTTCTCCTTGATCAAAGAAGCGGTCACAAGGGACACGTTAATTTCTTGGGAAAAACTCTACCAACGTCATATTCTACTTTGTAAAATGACCAGAAAACTGCAGAAATGCTTCGACCTTCCCCTTGGGCTGTACGCTAGTTAGCCTCTGCCTAACGGTGTTTTATCTGACAGAGCAAATGCTCTCAGAAATAACGCTTGTGGTAGCGTTTTTCTCTTTCTCACTACTTGACTACTGCTTAAGGTGTATCTGCCTCTGCGTGGCTGCAGACTACTTAACCGATAAGGTAAGAATGAGGCACAAATACGAAGAGAATCACGCTATTTCTGCCAAAACATAGGCGAATTCTCTGGCGTTGAAACTAGCCGATGCTGACTCAAAATACCTTCACACGATTCACACCAAAGGAGTAAAATTAGCTAGAATTTCTTAATGTTAATGCGTCTAAGTTTTGGAGTACTCGTATACTCTGCAGATTGTGAGAGGGTTTTCGATAAACATTCGTAATCTGAAACATCTGACGTCACTTTCGGTGGGAGGATTCTGTCGTTTGGGCAAACCCTTACTTCTGACGGTACAAACGCGATTTCATAAAAAAAAAAATTCTAAGTCATTCTGCTATTACTAAACATTACTACTTAGATGTCTGCAGTGGCTATGACGTACTTTGTATTACTGCGTCAAATGAAAGCCACGGAATCTGTCATTCCGGCCAATTGTACGCAGAAATCGAACCACTAAAACCATTCCTGAACCTTCAATGAGCGGTCTTGCAGTAATATCCGTTAACATAACGAAAATTTATCACTCGCACAAGATCAATTACAACTCAATCATCAGCATTTATACTAGCACATTGAAAGTATAGTAAATTACTATTACTCTCGCAAATTAGAGCTGCAAATAAAAACACAGAAATCTTGAAAGAGAGAAAGCTTCTTACATTTCTGACCCTTCACTTTGCTTTGCAGTAATTTGCAGTTTTTAATTAACGTCACACCCAAGAGCAGGCCCGTACCCAGGATTTTTTTTCGGGAGGGGGGGGGGGTTAACCCGAGAACTTGAAATCCCATTTTTGTCGTATACCATCTTTCCGGTAAGGAAAGGGGGATGCGAAAAAGGAGAAAAGTTATCGCGTTGTTCGAGCTTCAAAACAGTCAAGCAAAACCAAAGCTCAATTTGAAATAAACTTCTCAACTACCATATGCTAGAAAAACGTATATTTTTCGTTTGCGGAAACTTTCGATGGGGGTTTAAACCCCCCGAACCCCCCCCCCCTGGGTACGGGCCTGCCCAAGAGTAGTATCCTCCCAAAATCGATAGCAAAGTCTGTTATAGTTATGTCACGAATACGGAAATTGAATTCCTTATCTTATTGACAAACCTTTTAGGAAATTAATGTATTTCTGCAATGCTGTCCAAATAAAAATTGACTATTTATTCAAGTAAGAAAGAGGCGTTTCCCTTTTACAGAACTATATAACGACTGGGTTTAGTCGGTTTGGAACCCTTGTAAGGAGCAGCCGGTCCAGTTTGAGGAAGAAGATTACATTTAAGGTAGTAATATAACGATATTTCTACAGCAATATGGGAAGTTTTGGTAGTACTGCAGTCTTAAGATAGAAATGCTCAGACGTGATCGCTTAATTCCTACCTTACGTGGTGGATGACACTTTGTTTTGGTATTGGTTTACCCTTAGCTCAACCACGCTACGGCATCAAGGTCAAATGTTTAACATTCAGTCTCTTTCCCCGTACTTTGACAGTGTGAGTGATAATTTTAAGCTCTATTAATCTTGACCCCTTACAACGTATATCCTTCTCCACCGCTTTCCAACTCAGTGGCTCCCTCTTTCATCATAACCTGTTTATACTAACCACCATCTTGCATGCGGTCCTTGTCTGGAAGATCGAGGAGTCGCGCGCACTACTCCACGCGCTAAATCAATATATTATCGTTGATTTGAAGCTTAAAAAAATACTGCAAATTATTATGGCACTGATAATTATGTCTGTTGTTCTATCAGTTAAGTTTTAATCCCCTGAACCCCGAAACATCATTAATTATAAATTAAAAACTAATTTTTCCTTTCTTTTTAACTAACACCAACAATAGTAGTAGTGGCCATCCCTAACGGCCAACTCTTCCATTTCTCCACATCGTGCACCAGTTTCATTTGGGCCTGTTGGCTAGTTCGTCGATCTACTCTATCGTCATTACTTACACGATTACCTTGCTTACTACTGCGCTGGGCTACCAGTTCTCCTTGATCAAAGAAGCGGTCGCAAGGGACACGTTAATTTCTTGGGAAAAATTTACCAACGCCGTATTTTACTATGTAAACTAATCAGTCAACTGCAGAAATGTTTCGACCTGCCCCTTACGATCCTCATGGGCTGTACGCAAGTTAGCCTCTGCCTTACGGTGTTTTATCTGGCGGAACAAGTATTCGCAGAAATAACGCTACGTTTGTGTTATTCTCTTTCTCTTTAATTGCCTATTGCGGTGTATCACCCTCTGTGTGACCGCAGACTGCCTAGCAGATCAAGTAAGAACACAGCAGAAATATGCAGTAATTCACGCTATTTCTGAAAAAACATTAATCGAATTCCTTGGCATTGGAACTTGCCGACGCAGACTCGAAATACCTTCACACGATTCACACCAAATAAGTACACATTAACTAGAATTTTTTACTATTACTGCGTCTAAGTTATGGAGTAATCGTCTACTCTACAGATTGTGTGAGCGTTTTTACGTTCGTAATCTTAGGTCTCTGACGTCACTTTCGGTGGGGGGATTCTGTCGTTTGGGCAAACCCTTACTTCTGACGGTAAATACGCGATTTAATTAAAAGAAATCATTTCTAAATAATTCTACTGCTATTAAATATTACTGCTACCTTCATTGTTTTAGATATCTGCAGTGGCTATGACCTACTTCGTATTATTGCGCCAAACGAGAGCCACAGAATCTGTAATTCCTGCCAACTGTACGCAGAAATCAAACCATTAAAACCATTCTTGAACCTTTAATGAGCTGTCTGGCAGTATTAAACTTTAACCGGATGAATGTGAATCACGCGCACAAGACAGATCGATTACAACTCAAGCACCAGCTGTTATACTATCCTACCATAAAAAACTTACCAAAAATATATTGTCGAACAGCTCCGCCTTTTTAACTTAAGTCCTTATAAGTCAACAGTTCGCAGTAATTTTTCGTGAATGACCTACTAGCAAGCATTTTTACTGAATTACTGCAAGTCTGACAGAACTCACAATAATTCCACTTTTCTGAACGGTAAAGATAAGATTTTCGGAACATTTAAGAGCATTTCTTTAGTAATATCACTGCAATATTTATTTTCCTTCATTAGATGTTGGCAGTATCTATGACTTATGTCCTGTTGCGTCAAATGAGAGCCGTGGAATAGTAATTTCGGCCTATTTCTATGCAGAAATGCGGAAGAAGGTAGACATTCTAGGCAGAAATACTTTTCTTAATAATTACTAACGTTAATTCAGTTCTAAACTAAAAGTATCACCATTGAGACTAATACAGTAATATAAATAATAATAAATTGTTCGGGTCCAATAACGCTTTCTTGAGCTCGATAACCTTGGTAGTAAGCAGAAACACTCTCACGTAAGAAATATTGAAAATTTCTGCAAAGTTTATTGACAGCAATGTAGCTAGCATCCAATAGAAAGAAAATAACAATTCCCTTTTTGACGAATTGCGTTAACTAATTTGAGAAATGTGACATAGTTTGCCTTACGTTTTTACACCACAAAAAGGCACTCTTATTTTTACTTAAATAATTATCATATTATACTGACTTAATTAATTACCTTGCTGTTACTGAATTGACTGTTTTACGTACCAATCAAACATTGATGTGAGGATTAAGCAGATTAAATTTCTGAACTCTTGTCGTCATCTGACACATTTCTATTGAGCGAAGCAATATTAACAAAGACCTTTGGACCTTTGTGACCCGAAGCGTTATTTCTGAGTTACACGGGACAATAGCATAAGCTGTTGAGTCCCTTTAAGAGCGTTTGGATATCCAGTCGAAGAAGTAGAGCTCTACAAGTCTTTGAGAAAAAACTCTAGAAAATTGGTGAACGTGAGATGAGTTCTGCAGTTACAACCCCTCGCGGAGTTCAAGTACCGGAACAGGAGTGCTTATTACTGCCTACTTTGCGC
>JAGJRO010000953.1:0-10415 GCA_022832285.1 Lepidurus apus apus
TGTTTTAATTTGTAACTAAAGCAAAGAAACCAAAGGGTAGGCAAAAAAAACTGACTTTGAAGAAAGGGAATTGACGCTAATGTTCAAGTATTTTTCCTTTAATATCTGTGTTCCTTACATCTGAATACAACCGTTTTTGATAGAAACACATGTAATTTATCTCGTACTTCATTCTGGTACGCATCTCATAAGAAGTTTGAATGTAAAATACACGAAATTTGAATATGTTCGGTTTAGCCCCATGCCCGTTCGGTTTCGCCCCATGGTTGGGGCGATTTCGTCACATGAGAAGTGACTGCCTCGAGCTATTTTAAGGGCACAATGACTTGGATTTGTTTTTTACAAAAAACAGTCGTAGTAAACGAATAGCTATTCTTTCATATGCCGGAGAAATCAACTCGGTAGGCCTAATACCTTTTTCCCTGCAGTAAAAAAAGTGAAAATCGTTCGGTATCGCCCCCCACTCCCCTAGAGTTTGTTACCACGGTCCTATCTAGTTATCGTTCTACTGAAAAGTTTTAATGTTTTTCTTTGGCCATGTGAGAAATACAGTATATTTTACACTGTTTCACTAAAACTTGATGAAACTTGAGTTTTGAATAGATTATTTCTTACTATAAGGTGTGCAAAACATAAACTTAAAATGTAAAGAACCACTTGTCTCTGCGAACGTCGTAAATCCGTACACGGAAATAACACAACATATGGTTGTCCACAATAGTAACTATGATACAGTGGAACCCACTTATAACGATAACCCGCCTATACCGATGCAAAACTTACGGTCCCGTTTTAGTCCCATTTAACCCAATGAGAACGATATTCGGTTTTACCGATATCGCTTATAACGATAATTCGCATTAACTGATATAATTTTGAAGCCCCATGAGGTATTTGGCAATGGTTAATGATTCCGGATATACCGATGCCCTTTGACATATCGATGACACTAATACCTAAGCCCTGAAAGGGGTGTCAGTAATTCCTTGGAAAGAATGACTGTGTAACAGGNACCTTCGACCTCTCTCGTTGGCAATGTTCAGTTCAGCGCTGACAATTGTGAAGCAAAGATGGACCAAAAGAGGAAAACACTAACACTCGCCCAACACGTGGAAGTTTTAAATTTAATGCAAAACAATCAAACACAAGACTCAATCGCGAAGCAGTTCGGTGTGGCACAATCAGTTATTTCGCAAATTAAAAAAGACAAGGAGAATATCCTGAGTGATTGGCGGAAGAACTTTAACCCCTATGTATAGGCAAGTTCTGATATACCGATACTCCGCTTATACCGATATCAACTGTCCGGTCCCGAGCCCATCGTTATAAGCGGGTTCCACTGTAGTACCGAAAGAGGGAAATATAACCAAGCTTTGCGTTGAACAGCTACATTTCCGTTTCAAACGTATCTGGGACGTGTTGTCGGGACGAAAGAAGTTACTGTTCTCTATATTGACAGTAGTAGCGATTATATGCTTTACGGTTTACCAATACCAGGGAGTCGATCATGAACAAGCAGTTTCAGAGTATCCTAAGGCAGTGCTCCAGGAATACTTAACAACACTTGATCCCATCAACACTGAACAGCCAACGACCCACAAGGAAACACGGAGGTCAGTTTCCGACTTTTTCGAATACCTTCACTGGACTAATGCAGACGCGTGTAAGATCCCAGTGGTCTTTGGCGGGGCCATTTACAGGGCAAAAACACTTTGTAAGTTTGGATGGACAAAAATCTATTTGTTTGGACCCAGGGGTAGCGCCAGATCCTAAATCGTTTCTCGTGTATTCCGTTGGGATTACGAACGAGTGGTCGTTTGACGATAAGATGGCCGAATACGGTTGCCAAATCTTCGCCTTTGATCCTTCTATGAAGCAAGAGGATCACCAACGTTCGAAGAAGATTCAGTTTTTTAAGACTGGCTTGGGAACTAAGGATGAAGACAAAGGAATGAACGGTTGGAAGATGCGGACGTTCGCAACCATGAAACGCGAACTAGGGCACGAGAATCGAGTCATCGACATCCTGAAGATGGACATTGAAATGTCGGAGTGGGCCGTTTTGACCCAAATGATTCAACAGGGTGATCTGGAGCAAGTGAAGCAGTTGGCGGTGGAAATACGTTTGTTTTATTTGAACTCTTATGAACGGCAATACTGGGAAGTTTTGAAGGATATTGAACTCTCGGGCTTTACAAGATTTTCATCTAACGTCAATGACGTTCCCTTTATGAAGGGAATAGTACGAGAAACCAAGAAAAGTGAATACTTTGGGTACGAAATTGCATGGTTTAACGAAAAATTAAAAACTTCCTAAGCTGTAACACACCGTAAGAAATTTTCCGTGAAGCTATAACTTCTATTGACTCCCTAGAATGAGTTGAACTCTTCAAACACTTGTTTCTCTTTCACTGCTTCTATTCGCATGTTGATCCCAAGTTATTCAACGTCGTGAGAACAAATACACAGTCATAGTCGCAGTCTTTACTCAATTTCTAAATCCGGAAAAGAAAATTTTCATTATGACGCTAAGGAATAAGTAGAGGGCGTTCAAAATGCTTTTCCAATAATACAAAACCTTGCAACTCAACGACGACTCACATTTCGAAGCATATCCAAGTTTTGCAGTGAACGGAAGTTCAACAACTCTATTAATCTCCTGTTACTACTATTACTAGTTCCCACTTTTGAGTTTCCCTTTCCAGTGAATTTCATTTTCTATTATTCTCTTTTTCGTAATGGCAGGTCAGACAAAAGAAGAGTGGTAATTACGTTCTTTAGAAAATTGGATCGGTTTGCAGGAAATTGAACACCTGGTTGCCATAAATAAGAATTTGGAAAACGAGTACTGCAATAAGGCTCGGCTACGTCGCAAACACGACACAACCTCCCAAGTTTTAAGACATGCTTACTCGGCGATTGAAACTAGCATGTGGAGTGCTGACGTTAGCGACCATTGCGGCTTTTTATTACGTCTTGCTGCCAAGAGCAAACCCGTAGTGCCTCGGCATTCAACGGAACTGTCCCCAGAGCTACCAACCATATCCATCCAATCCGCAAACAAGAAACCGATACCCGTTCCATCCATAATCCAGCAACTGTCAACCAACGACGAACCAAAATCAATTGCTGACTTTTTCCGATACCTTCATTGGACTAATTCGGACGCTTGTGAGATACCCATTTACTTCGGCGGGGTAATACACCGGGGTGGGAACTTTGTAAGCGTGGACGGACAAAAAGCCGTTTGTTTGGACCAAGGGGTAGCCCCGAATCCTAAATCTTGTCTAGTGTACTCCTTTGGGATTAAAAACGAGTGGTCGTTTGACGATAAGATAGCCGAATATGGGTGCCACGTATTGCCTTTGACCCTTCCATGACGCAAGAGGATCACCAACGTGCCGAGAAGATCAACTTCTTCAAGACTGGCTTGGGAACTAAGAATGAAGACAAAAACTCCAATGGTTGGAAAATGCGTACGTTTTCCGCCCTGAAAGCAGAACTCGAACATAACGACCAAGTCATCGACGTCTTGAAGATGGACATCGAAGGTGCGGAATGGCCAATTTTGGTGCAGATGGTTCAGGAAGGAGCGTTGAAGCAAGTGAAGCAATTGGCGGTGGAGTTTCATTTGGGGTTGCACCACTCCTTGCAGTCATTTATAGAAGGGTATTGGAAAGTTTTAAGCGGTATTGAGCGGTCTGGCTTTACAAGATTTTCATCTAATGTCAATCCTTTTATGAAAGGGATAGTACAAGGAACCAAGAAAAGTGACTATTTTGGGTATGAAATTGCATGGCTCAACCAGAAATTCAAAAGTTCCTAAGCTACAATACACGATAAAAAACTTTCAGTGCAACTGAAACTTCTATTGACTCCATAGAATGTGTTGTGGTTTATAGAATGAGATGGATCAGCAAGTAATTGCATCACATCTCGTCTTTTTAAATTTTGTAATCCCTAGTTATTCAATGCTATTCGACCAGATACACATACACATGGAACTGTAATTATTTTTCAAAGGATTCTTTGTTCTAAACGTCCACGCCGCAGTACAAGTACTTTAGCATCGGATGTACTGCACTGAGCCACACGGTGCAGGAGTCTTACAATTTAACACCTTTGCAAAGATATGACACAAGGATTCGTAGAAACAGAACAAATGAAGACAATAGGATTCTACTGCCATACACAAGAATTAACAACGCTTTTCCAAAGCTTCTAAATTAAAAGAATGTCACTTTTAAAGGTTTTCAAAGCATTTTGTTGCACAAACAAAAAAAATTGAGTCAGCAGCTTCTACAAGATTTTCGTTCCAACACAGTAGAACCAATACAAATTTCTGACTTCTCTAAATATGCCTTCAAATACCTTCGTTTGCACTACTCGGATGCTTGTCAAGTACCGGCAGACTTTGGAGGTCATATTTTCGGGCTTAGCTACTTTATGGGAACGGACGGACAAAAGTCCTTTGTTTGGACAACGGAGTTTACAGTCCTGGATCCTATAATCTTGCCTGGTCTATTTGTTTGGATATTTTGAATATTGAATACATTGGTCTTTTTGATGGTGCGATATCAGAATAGGCTACCACCGACCCTTCTATGAATCAAAGAGGATTACCAGCGTTCTGAGAAGATCAACTTCTTCAAATTGGAATTGGAACGAGGAGAAAGGCATCCATGTCTGGAAGATTAGCACTTTCCCAACCCTGAAAACTGAACTAGGGCATGAACATTATATGTGCGTATAATGTTCATGCACATTAGACGTTATATAGACGTAACGAAGACGGGTATCGAAGGTGGAGAATGGGCACTGCTGCAGCAATAGGTAGAGCCAAGGTAGATGTTGGAAGATTTTTTGAGGAGTCCAAAACTTTCCGGGTTTGTTAAATTAGCTTCCACAGGAAACCCCTAGATGGGATATCATGCACTATTGCAGAAACAACTAAATAGACTCGTTTTCTAGGAAATCGTGCCGGTTTAACGACACATACAAGCAAAAAGAGTTCTTTCAACTAACTGCAGTCTAACTATCGAACAGAATGTTGTGAAGTACTTTGTAAGAGCGATGGGAAGTGCGTATATAAAAACATTCCGTAGCAGTTAATATGATGGCTCTCCAGTATACCTTAGCTTATTGATGCGAACCACTCACAGATGGCATTGATTTGTTTTAAATTGTTTTGCGAAACCCTTGCGTAAGCAAGTAAAAAATAAACACATAGCTAATACCGGAAAATTCTCTACGCTTGTCTTGGTTCTGAAAAGTACAATTTGTTATCATAGTTTGCTGTAAACAGCATAATGTCCCAAATCAAGTCGTCGAACATTCGGAACAAGTTTTCTCGAAAACTAATTACTAATTTTGTATTCATTGGAAAAAGGGTGAATTGGTTGTGCACTAGCCACTATAATATGTCCAAGCTTACTGTCGAATAATTTTTTCATGAAGTGCGATGGTTTTAACGAAAAGTCGTTCTGAAATTCCCGCTGCTAACCGCCCATTCCGAGCTATAAGGTATACGGGAACTTCACGTAGATGATTATACCAATTTCCGCTTAATTTTTTAGTACAAAAGAAAATTGGCACAACTTGATGAGTTCGACAGCGATCAGCATTGCATTGCATGCCCTGACACAAATTAAACTCGAGATTGCGTACACCTGTGTTTGGGAAATGTTCGTTGGGTAGAATGAACGCAGTGCAAGGTAACAATTATTCTTTTTGCTTAAAACGAAATTAAGTTTGGGGTAAAGGACACCTGGCCATCGTGTAAATATTTAAACTCTGCAGCAATTATACACAGTGCAAGGCACATAACTTTCTTTCTGGCTAGAATATAACTCAGAGACCTGTAAGACAGTTGCTCACCATGGTTCCACGTAAAGTGACCGTTGTGTGTTGTGCCGCGTTTACAGTATTGACTACAGTGTTTGTAGTTTCGCGGTACGTACCCACGATTCCGCAATGTATCACCACCAAATTGTTCCAAGATGTGCCAATCGGCGAATCAGAACAACTCGCGACGATCCAAAGTGATCTCGACGGTGGCGGCAACCTCAAAAGTGATTACCGATTTTCTGAACCGAAAAGTATTGAGGATTTCTTCAAGTACCTCCATTGGACCAAACGGGAAGCTTGTGAACTGTCTGTAGACTTTGGTGGACATTTCGATAGGTTCAATGTTATTGTTAGTATGGATGGACAAAAGACTGTATGCTTAGATAAAGGAGTAGCTCCCGATCCTGTTTCTTGTATCGTGTATTCCTTTGGGATTAACAACGATTGGTCCTTTGATGACAAGGTTGCAGAGTTTGGGTGCCAAGTCTTTGCCTTTGACCCTTCTATGAAGGGAAATGATCACCAACGCTCCGATAAAATCCAATTCTTTAAAACTGGCTTGGGAACTAAAGACGAAGAGAGTGATTCTCACGGTTGGAAGATGCGTACCTTTACCACACTACGAACCGAACTTGGACACGCGAACCAAGTAATCGACATCTTGAAGATGGACATCGAAGGGGCGGAATGGTCGGTCTTGAAGAAGATGATCAGAGAAGAAGCGTTAGAGCAAGTGAAGCAACTGGCCGTGGAACTTCATGTGGGTTCATAACACTTTTTAGGCTCCTTTATAAGGCAACACTGGAGAATTATGAAAGATATTGAGCTCGTGGGGTTTACACGATTTGCATCCACCATAAACCCCTTCATGAACGAAACTATCAAAGCTACCGGGAAAAGTGAAATCATGGGATACGAAATTGCGTGGTTCAACCAGAAATTCAAAGTTCTTGAGCCAATTTTGAATTCTGAATATTGAATAGTGCCCTAAGCAAATGTGCAGTGCTACAAGTTGTATAACTGTGGCGCTCAACCCATGATTGTAGAATGTTATACAAATTTCGTGAATTTTACAATTGCTTTCACGTGTCAGCTGATGCATTACAATTTGTTCTGCTGCTAAACTAAACAGAACAGATGGAAACGAAATGTAACTGAATGTTTCTCATTAAATGCTCACTTCGACGATTAATCAACTAGGATGATATGGGTCCTTTTTTCTGGGGGGGGGGTGTATGGTTGGGATAGAGTCAAAACGACCTGATGCAAAACGACCTGATGCAAAACGACCTTTCACTAAAACGCCCTTGTCAGAAACGACCGTGCCCATAACGACCGGCTTATGGAGTTCAGGGAGTGCCAAAACGACCTGAAATGCTGTGATTGGCTAAGGCTCCCGTATCCCTTAGCTTATTGGTGGGAAATAGTTACGGATGGCAGGGGCGCAGCGAATTAAATAAAAATTTAATTTGATTTGCTTCTTGAAAACGGATTATCAGATTTGAAAACTATCTAAAACAACAGTTTTCTGTTGTTAATTGTTTTGCTTCTTGAAAACGGCTGTTGTTAGCAACGTATTTCTCATGTCGTGGTTCCAAACTTTATTCGCATATTTACAATTTATTACTCATTGGAAAAAAGTGTGCACTGGTTGTGCACTACCTGTTAGCAAGCTCAAGAGTCTTATATATATGAGACTCTTGGGATAGCTGCTATATTGGGAGAGCTGATATATTGGGAGAGCTGCTGGGACGCCCACCAGAGTTGGACGTGTTTTCAACGCTCTTGTTTTTAACGCTCTTAACCCGTGGTCACGTGTCACAAACTGGTTGTCTATTGACATAGTGCCAAGTGTTTTTACTTAAAACTCGGATTTATCTTCTGTTTACCACTTTTTTTTTCGGTGCTTCAAACTGTGTGGCTCTTCTGGCACTTAGCTTATCATCCAACCTCCGTATGGAGGATTGCACAACCACAGCTACCACAGATATAACACCTAAATGCGCAAATTGTGATAAACCGTTTAAGAGGAATCACCATAATCAGAAGTACTGTGATGAATGCAAGTCTGTCAAGCAACCTGCCAGGAAACCGAGCACTGGAGAAAAATACAGGAAAAGGAAGGATATTCCTGGGGGTAGCCCAGAAAAAGCGGGAAAGCAGTCGAGACTGGATTCGCCTGAACCCAGATTAGCTGACGAAACGCTTATTTCCCAATTTTTTTCGCCCGACGAGCAAACATCAACTGATAGTCCCTTCTCTGAAGACCAAATGGCGAAACTGCAAGAATTAACTAAACTTGTAATAGCTTTGAAGGAGTCTAACAATGACCTGGTTCGTCTTGTAACGTTTTTAGCAGAAGAAATCAAATCCCTTAAGCACGAAATCCAAAGCAATGCCCTTTCAGTGGAACATGGAAAAGAGAACACGTTTGCCCAAGTTCTAAAGCGCCGGACCATGTCCACAAGTAAGTCACAGGCATCCACAAATAATACCCAACCGGACGCTCAGGCATCCACAAGCAAGACTCATCAGCAATATTCGACTTCAACAGCAATTGATCAATTAGAGACGCTGTTCATCCAGCAACAAGACATTGAGATGCGTGGCAAGTTCTTACCCAAAAAGGAACTTCTAGAAATGGTGGACCAAGACCTGAACAAAGCCTGCCCAGGTATTCCCAAACCCGTACTGGTGTGGAAAACGAAAAAAGGGGATCTTGCTCTAACTTACAAAACCAAGGAAGAAAGAACAAAAGCTGAACCCTTTTTGAAGTCCGCCAACCTGGCCAGCCTTGGCCCAGTGAAGACCATCACGCACCACCCGAACCTTAAGCTAGTTATACACCAACTACCTAAGGATCAATCCTTTGACCAGATCTGCCAACACCTAGCAGACAAGAATTCCGACATGGAAGTTGGCTTCGATAAAGATCTAGTCAGATGGCTTAACCCAAATAGCAAAAAAAGCGTATGGATCAATCCTACTCACCGGTCGGTCATACAAGGAGGAAGTCAAGCTGTTAGATGAGGGAGCGCTTTTCGCCTTCAACCGTGTAGTTCAAGTTGAGGACGTAAGGCCCCCTGCCGTTTTGCAATGCTATAACTGTCAAGCGTATGGGCATATGGCTACCTCCTGTAGCAGAAAGTCACCAACATGTGCAAAATGTGCAGGAAAACACGACTCGCGGTCATGTCAAAACGATACACGCAGATGTGCTAACTGCAAGGGAGAACACTTCGCTTTTGACAATTCCTGCCCGTCCAGAGCGAACGAAATGAAGAAAAACGAAAAGAAGCCAGGAACTCGCGCTTAACAAATGGACTACGACTGCTAGTACATAACGTACGCAAAAGTTTTAATCAACTAATAGAAACAGTTCGGGAAGCATAAGCCTTAAATGCAGACACTATTGCAATCATCGAGCCCCCTCAAAAACTTAAGATTACAAGAATACTGGGTTTTGATGTGACAAGACCACATTTGGATTACGAAGGTGTAATACTCCTACGCAAAACAGCAAGTCCTTTCCAAGTCACGGAAATCTCGGAACTCTACGCGATACTGAAGGTCGCTCTCCCCAACGTTTCACCAATAGTGATCACAATAATCTATAGGAGACATACGGTAGACACATCTTCACTGTTGGAAGAGATTTGGAAGAAAGCCCAACATTTAGGCCCACACCATCTACTCACTGGGGACTTTAATGCCCATCATTGGGTGTGGGAAAATAAAGTCCCGGATTCAGCCGGCTGTCAGCTCCATGATTTCACCACCAATCGTAACTTACACCTACTCAATGATTGGAACCTTCCAACCTTCCGCAACAATCGTGGTCACTCTTCTACCATTGATCTTACATGGGTCTCAGCTCAATTAGTAACTCAAGTACGCTGGAAGCTCCTAGAGGAAACCGAATTTTACAATGAGTCAGACCACAGGGCTACCTTGTTGACTCTCATGCGAAGCGACCCTAGTAAACCTATACGTGTGTGGTGCTATAGTAAAGCGAATTGGGAAAAACTCCGTCAAGACACTGCGACAGAACTAACGAAGGCGCAGCATATGTTTTCCAATCTCGTAAACACAGAAGCTATTGATAGGGCAGCAGAAAAATTGACTACTGTGATTCAACGGACGATGAGTTCAAATATACCTAAAAGATCTGCAAGAACAAAATCAAGCCCTTGGTGGAATCAAGAACTGCAAACTCTTCCTAAAAGTGCAACCAAAGCCCTACGAATATATCGTCAGTTTGGGGATAAGAAGCTAGAAGCCACATGGAAGGAAGCCAGAAACCAATACCGATCAAAAACGAGAAGCCAGCGAGATAATTACTGGGCTCACAAGATGGAAACCCCCGACAACCGAATAATCTGGAATTTGGATCGAGCCTTAAGACAGGAGAACAGCAAAAACAGTTTGGAACTACTTCGACAAGGGGACGGAAACCCATTCCCAGATTTGCATTCAAAACTAAATTACATCACTGAAAATCTGCTTGAAGGAGTTCCTATTTTAGAAGCTCCGACACCAACTAGAACCTCACGCAGCCGACCTAAACC
>JAGJRO010000974.1:0-11496 GCA_022832285.1 Lepidurus apus apus
ACGTGAGATATCTACTTGAACAAGTGAGTCAGTTTCGGACATGACCAGCATTGTTAAGTTATCCGTAGGGGCAGTAGAAAAGCGAATTTCAATCTCGAGATTACCCTCTTTCAGAAGTGTCAGTCCTTCTTGTGGAGGAATAATTTGAAACTCATAAATACGATAGTAGTCCTTATAATCTTTCGCGCTGAAGGACAATCCGGACGGGTCATTGACAATATTGTAGCAATCAAGAAGTGAGTAATAACCCATTAAATATTCATCAGGTCCCACAGTCAGCATGGGGAAAGGTACTTCTTCGTTGTTGAAAGAAACGCTTATGGTTGACAGGTTGAGCAAATTTATAAGGATAGCCGTGCCAGTCACCTATGAAGGCTTTCGTGGGAACAAAAGCTATAAGTACCCGCCGAGGAATTCATCGCATGTAAGTGTCTTCTACTGTTTTTTGCATAGTACCGCTAGGTATCGAGAAAGCGCGAACTTCAGTTTTCAAGAAAGGATACTTGGCTGTGTTCCCTTGCGTCATTTTTTCCTCCAAAGCTAAACGATAGTCAATGCTAAGCGTATGAATACGCAACAGTAGCATAGCTTCTTCGATAACAACTTTATAACCGTAGGTCAAGGGAGCGCTAGGTTTCTTGTAGCTAAGGATAAATTCGTCAGACTGTCGGTGCAACTTTAGATGACATTTAACTTCGGGAACTAAGAGACGATTACACTGGTACAAGTCGACATGCATCATCCCCATAAATTCATGTGTTTTTGATTGATAAGCAATTTTTTGTCGAAGCAAAGCTGAAGAGGTAGTGCTCTCAACGCCAGGATCTTCATCGCGATTAAACCCACTCATACTTCCCACATTGTCAAGTTTTTCTTCCGAATTATGGAGTATGGTGTTGAAAAAACTTTTGTATCCATAATTTTTGTCCAGAAGCAGTAACTAAGGTATCATTGAGGTAAAGATCTACTTGACTAAAAAGGCTATGAAGGAGATTGTTTGCAGGAACCAGCCCAAAGTCCGGAGATGTCGGAGTCAAGTTGTCAATGGGTTCACCATCGGTGCGAACAATCTTTATTTTCACGTAAAGCTGGGGTCGTGATAAATCAAAGAACTGTTGCGAGTGGGTCGAAAAAACAAATTCAATGGGAGCTTTATTATCGCCTGGATGAGACAAACTTTTGAACTCGACATCCTTTGATTGAACAATGCCATCCTCACTCGAAGGTAACGTTAACAAGTCTAATTTATCAGAAAGATAGGGCATTCCACTACGTGTTGCTTCCATGGTATCGAAAAACGATCTTTCCACTTCAACACTCGGCAACAAACTGTGCTTATAAAAAAAACGACAACGGGTTAAGTTAGTTGTAATGTTTTACGTTTATTCTTCACATTATACATTGAATATATCTCTAGTCGGATTTTTTCGTTGACACGGGCGTTTCTTAGTAGTTGTTTTTCGCTTCTTCGTTGGTGATCTTTTCTTCTGGCTTTTCAGAGACTTACGTTTACGTCCGCTTCCGCTTTGATAGGGTGCGTTGCGACGGCGACGTTTCTTAGGGCGGGAATTACGACGAGGACGACGTACTTTCCTAGTACTGACACTATTTGAGACGTTACCACTTAATAGTCTAGGAATAGGGTTATTATTCAAAAACTGAACGAAACCTTTCCCGGTTTGTGTAGAAGGAGCACCATTTTGCTCTAGGAATTCTTGACCCATATTTTTAAGAGACTCGACGCCGCGGTCTCGTAACGTATCCTTCAATGGTTTTCCACTCACTAAATCGCGTGTAACGTTTGAAGCGTACCCTTTTAAAGCGGGAGCAACAAAGTTACGGAAAAGAGGTACCACGTAGCGTGAGAAAAACCCGTACCCTCTCTGACGATAGACTCCGCGAAAATGTGGCGCCTGAACTCCATGTCCCCTTTGTTGAGGATCGAGGGCTTTTAAGTAGCATTCATAGTAACACAATTCCCTATCATTCTAATAGCGACGAACTGGTCGAAGGTGAAGTACTGCCGACACCGTCCCAGATTGAAATAACACGGGATCACCCGTACCTGACTTAATATAGATATGTATCGCATCAATGTAGCTGCGACTGAGCGGGAGGTAATAATTATAAGTAAATGTCATAGAGACTAAATCTGCTTCACGCATATCTGTAGAAAGGGGGATAGTGCGAAGTAGAGGAACGTTGCTATCACCAACTGGACTGGACTGAATAATGTCGCAATACACATAGAAATTATGAGCTCCATTCTTCAAGTCTGGGGTTAAGCTGGAGGAAAGGAAAGATCGATCTGGCCCAAGTTCAAGAGCTTCATCTTCGAAGAAACCTAGTATGGCTTTAATTCTACGAGGTAGAGTTATTTCATAGGCGTAGGGTTCCACAGAGTCTCCGCTTGTTGCTGTTAAAGTGCTTTTTAAAGTTACGTTTTTTTTCTTGTTGTGAAACGTAAATTCAATTTTTCTAGAGCTGGAAGCTGTTAGACGACTTAAAGCATTGTTCAAATCACCCACTAGACGATCTACGGAATCATAGACCGCTGAACCGCTTTCAGAACTTACAGTAGTTCGCTTCAATTCCTCTTCCTCTACTACTTCTTCTTCAGGATCTTCCACCATTGCGGGAGGGTCTGCTAGCATCCCTTCGCCTAATAGTTCTCGTTTAACCAGTGGAAGTATTTTCCTTTTCTTCAGTTTTTTTCCATCTCTTCATTTTCAGAATAATAATATTTTCTTCTGCACTCAACGTGCGCATACTGTTCACGAATAAAAACTCAGTAAGAGCCACTTCGTACTCGTTCATAGGCACATGTAAAGGTTCATGTAAAAGGGTTCGGTAACTACTCAATATGTTGTCAGGAAAATGTTGCATTGAAGCATTGGAAGGGAGGGTAATATACTTTTCGATAGTTTGCATTATATCCGCGGACGTAACCGACCGGTGTAGAGATTCGCAGTAGGTTGTATTGAAACAGTTCCCTTGCTTTTCATAACAAAGTCGAGCCAAAAAGGTGTTAGCTCGGAAGCACCCACCCACGTATTGAAACTGGAGGGCCAGCCTTTCCACGATATATAGTACTCAGTTTCCCCAGTGAGACTACGTCGTTGTTTAAGTACTTTCTCAATCGGATACAGAGCTTTAAAATTCGGCGGGGGTACTTTTGTGAGTTCGATAGCATAAAATTAACCGGTAATATCTTCACCGAGCATGTCAATTATAGTGTAAGTCAAAGGACATGTTCGGTTTATTCTTTCAATCCTGAAAATCTCGTACGTGTTCTGGACAGCGTACCCTTTGTGAAAAACAGCTGTCGCATCATTTTTTATTCGCACGAAATCGCCTACACGTAAACGGGTTTGATGTTTGGAACATGTAGCTTCGCGTGTTTTTCGGATACGCGCAGCCACTTCAGCCTCATTTTCTCGTGTTACTTGGACAGGTGCGCGCCCAATAGTGCGGTGGTAACTATGATTGTAACCGTGGACTAATTGGGACAAGTGGTCAACGAAGCGTTCAGTGTTTTGCTCGGTCATGTAACGCGAGACACGTTCCATCAAGGTACGATGGACGCGTTCTACTATAGGCACTTTAGTTTCTTGCGTCCGTGTTAGGTAAAATCGGATTCCTTGTTCTTTCAGGTAAGCTTGAAGAGAGCGGTTAGTAAACTCTTTACCTTGATCAGTGTTAAGATGTTTAGGCTTCAGACCGGTCCTGGTCATATGCTCTCGAAAAGCGTGCAAAACAGTTTCTGCCGTCTTGTTACGTAGCGGGTAAACCCACAAAAAGCGACTATGTACGTCAATTATAGTTAGGAGGAAGGTCATCCCATCATTAAATTTGCTCCAGCGTTGGATGTCAATCAAATCTGACTGCCAAACGTCATGAAGAAAAGAAGTAATAATGTAACGACGAGGGAAACTTCGAGGGTTGTTACGATGTAAAGTGTAACTGTTCAATTGTCTTAAAGCTTCCCGCGCCTCTCGCACGTTTATGTTGACTGCATCTGGATAACGCCGCTTTGCTTCGAGAACCAATCTTCGAAGACCACCATAAGACCCTAACGATGAAGGGTCAGTGTAAAGGTTACGCCAATCTTCGGGAGTAAGCTGTAACTTGTCATCCATGATAAAGACGTATTAATACTGAGCATAATGCTTAATGTGAGCTTCCTTTTTCCCCAGAATAACTCGTATTATCATCGTCATAGTAAAGTACAAAAAAAAACATTATTGCGTATTGAAACCCGTCCATTGGAATCTTTTCCCTGGTGGTGTGCTCCCCGGAGTTCGCGAAATATGTTTCCTCTTCTGAGTTAATTCCATTTTAGGTGCTCCATCCAATATATTTTCACTCCCATTCCTGTAACTGGCTTTGCTTAGAGAAGTGTGACCTGGTGTCTGTGCATGAGTTTTCCGTTTCAGGATAGAGCTTAATGTCGGTGAACCTTCATAGTGCTGTGCTTTCTTTGTCCAAGTTCGTGTTTTGATGAGCGATGGTGGTTTTATACCAAGTGATAAACGATGTTGTGCATTGTCAATTTCGTTTGCAATTTGCTGTCTGACAATAAGTCCAGTGGGGAAGTTCAGGAGGGTTAATGCGTAAGTAAAATCCTTTAAGTCTTTCAACTGATGACTTCTTCTTCCTTTGGACATTAGGTAGTTTACGTAGTGAGAAATGTCGCTTTGGGGCCTATGTTTGTCCAAAAGGTTAAGGGAATTGTCAGGGTTAATTTAAAAAATACTCTGGTCTTGAGCATTAATAAGGAAATTGGCTGCTTCTATAGCCGGACTCCTGTACTCATCACTCACTTTCTTGATAAGCTGTGCTACACTTGCAGGTTGAGTTTCGCCCGAGGGCACTTGATCTCCTTCTGGTTCCTCTTCGTTAGTGAATGGAGCATAGGCTTGAAGGGGTGTAGTAAAAGGAGATTGAGGATGAGTAGTTGTGTCGCTCTCCTTGACTGGCGTAAGAACAGTGGAAGATTTAGGAATAACGCTAGTTTTGGTACGTACCGAGGAATTTGATTCGTGGGCTTCTGTAGTCTTGGAATGTGCAGGGTGTGCAGCCTTGAAGCGTAGAAAAACTTTTTCAAATTCACGAAGTCGACCTTCTGGGGTTAATTCACTTCTTTTTAGAATACTTCGCACTACGTTTTCAATGTTACGCAGATGTAGTAGTTGGAGCGAAGGGAAAGATTTTACTGTCGGTCCTTGCAACGCTAAGGTTTCAAGTTTGTTCGCGAGATGCAGAGGTACGAGGCGCATTGGTTCTGCTGCCATTTTCAATGTGTTTGTATCTCTTTAAGAACGCCAAAGCAGGACTTAGTACTGGTGCAATAATCCTTGACCTTTTTGCACCAAGCGTTTCTTTCTTTCACGATATCCTTTCTGAAGTTGAGCGAGAAAACGTAAAGTATTTCGAAATAAACGCAGCTTTTTCTTTTCCTTCTTACTCAAGGGAATAGTTCCATTGACGAGATTTAAGATTATCTCACAGATTACGTTAATTAAATCCCTATCCGCGTACTGAAGAATAAGTTTACTCAATTTTGGCCCGCAGTGTCGTAAGGCTTTCAAGTAAGATTTGTATTCTTTAACTTTTTTCAGACACATACTTCCCTGTGACTCTCTCACGCTTCGTGAGGAGCAACCGTAGCTCTGAATTTGTCCATCCACCGACGACAACTAAACAAACTGCAGGTGGAGGACAGCAATTTAAATTCTAGGAAGCAACGGGTGAAAGCACGTAACGAATTAACCCATTCTCCAACATGATGTTGCCACGTGACCCAGCGATGCTTAAGGGATTTTTTTGGCTGGGCCATAAGATTGATGGTGCGCAATCAAGAAGTGGGTTTCAACTGAAGTACAGGTACGTGTTCACTCACCATTTATTCGATAGCCATACGCGTGGCTAATAACACCGTCGGTGGGTAGCCAGTAACGTTTATCGTCTACGGCTGACAGAGAGAGTTCTTTAGTTTGGATAGTGTACAGTTGATGGTTGAAAGAACGAATAGTCGTATTCATTGTAAACGCATGGTTCACACTTCCATAAAGCACTTGTCGGTAAAGATCCATTGACAGGTCACGTTCCGTTGCTGCACGAGTCGTCCCTTTCGCTTTCCGCTGTTCGTGACCATCATTGAAACGCAAACAATACAGCTTCGGTCTTCAGGCTACGATTTCTATTATTTGGTTTCGACCCGCCCCGTTTTTGAACATCCCAAGACGTTTATCGTTACCACTGAAGTAATAGGGACTCGTTGGACATAGGTTGGCGGTATCAAAGTGCGAAGTGATTAGATCATGTAGTTCGTACCAAAACCCTAATGAGCTCTCGACACTGTAGCAAAAGCTATCCGTATCAGTGAAGATTAGCCGACATCTTGAACCAAATCGTGGACGAATAATGCTATAGTGGAAATTATACATGTGCATTTTCGCCAGTTCAAGGATAGCGAACCCAACAAGGATTGGTTTGTTCAGGAAAGTTTGAGTTTTGCGTAATTGAACAAGAGCCAGAGTGTCTGCTATACGACGTGCATGGCAGAATGCTGGTGAAGCTGTCAAAGCAAGGAAGTGCTTTTCATCGGAAACGGCATAAACCCGACAGCGTTTGTCAACATTCTCAACAGTCTTTCCTGTGAGAGAAAATTTAGTGAAATATTTTCAACAGAGTAAAAGAAATATTTCCCAAAAATTGAATTATTTAGGAGCTTAAACAATTCGCGATCTGCGTCGTTGTCAGTCGCAGCGCGCAATTCAGTATTGTGTTCAATATACAGTTTGAACAATGGGGTCTGACGAAAGGCGATTGCACCGTGCACACAAGTTACCTGTAAGCCGTGTGTTAGCGCTAGTTGTAACATTCGGTAATGAATAAGATATTTCTCTTGAGGTTCTAAAGTAGCGCAAAGCTTAGACACTTTGCCAGGGAACCTTCTTCCATCATCTCTGTATCGTTCTTTGATATGAGGGCTTAATTCGTTCCAGGAAATTTGCTTTCTTCGTGGTAAAAACGGGAAGTCATCATGTTCCTCGTGTAAATGCGCTGGGTACTCGAAGTCAACCAAAAGCGCATATCCAATATCTGCATCGGGAGTTATTGCCATGATGTCGTTGAGGCTAGGTGTTCTTTCGGTCGTCAACCAGCAAATGTCATGCGTAGGTAAATGCTGAACCATAGACCAGCCGTAAAGGTTGTTAGCATCAATATACTCGATTGTGCGAGAAGTTTGCGATGGATTGAAATTAGACATGTTAGGATCGTTAGCCGTGACATGACGTCGAGAAACCACTGTCAAACCACCACGAATATTTTCACGCACCATATTATGCATTGTCACATCGGTCATGAGTTCCATCTTGATACCAGTACTATACAAACACGAATTCCAGCTGAAATGCGATAGGCTTGAAAAGTGGGCAATGTTTAGACCTGAATTTTTATAAGCCGTTGAGCGTAGATTCTGGAAACAATCAGCCAAGATACGCACGTCACACTCTAAGTATAAATCATGGTAGTCTTGGAAAGTCACACACTCAAACTTATTCCAGACATTTTGAGCATGTGCGTAGTCTTCGTCTGAAACAGATCTCCCAGTGAGGCTTGAATAAAACTCGTCTTGGGAAGGTAAGTGAGGTAACGACAAGACATCAATGTTTGTCATAAACTCGTAAGGGAAAACTCCTTTTCGCGCCAAAAGAGCCAACTTTTCGAGGTTTCCAGCAACCATTGAAGCTCGACTCAAATTGGGAAAGGCGCTTAAACCCTTTCGCAATACTACTTGTACCCAGCGCTCTAGGCTAGTATTCATAAACTGTAAGCTGTCAAGGAAACGTACATTGTCGATCTTGACGGTTAAAAACTTCTCCATAGATTTTGGTATTATGTGTACGTCTTTACCATAATATACCAGCGCTTGACAAATAAAATGACCATCATAGTTCCTATTGTTAAAAAATTTTTAGTTTGATGGTTAAGCATTATGCGGGACTTACTGTAAGTTATGGAAGAAAACGGGTAACTGGAACTTTTCCACTTTGCAATGCAGATTACAACCGTTGTGAGCGATACCGCGAAAAGAACCATCGAAATGGTAGTGATCAATCACATGATCGCCTATGTCGGTAGGTAAAGGATTCTTACAGTGCACACAGACACTAGCTTTACGTCGTGCTGCTTGAGCGAAACGTATATCTTCTTCGCGAAGCGGTACAATTTTCTCACGAACTATTTGCTCTAACTTATTAGCTCTTTCTAAAATGCTCTTTAAGAACATAAAAGCCGCATCGGGGCCCGTATACTTTTCAAATGCTACTTCTTCTCCGTTAATATCCATAACAATGTAGCAGTATGAAAGGGGTGCATGATGGTGAAGTCGGATTTTTGGAACCTCCTCATTACATTGAATTAAGAGCGACTCAAAGTCTGCGAATGCGATATACGGTGATCGTTGAGCAAAGTTAAAAGATCGCATCTCGACTTTGTCGTTAACTCCACGGATAGGGAGTCGTACTGCTTGTCTTTTATTCGTCCAACAGTAAGAGCGGTGATTGGCCAATGCTTGAGCATTTCCAAGGGCATTTAGACAGTTTAAACAGTAAAAGCGTTTCCTGCAAGATCGACGTCCAAGGAGACGAGAAACAATTGCCCAGAAGTGTCCCTGACCAGGTCCACTACAGGTGTACAGTAAATGTACGGCATCCTGCATCTCGTCAGTTCCCGGCTTCATGAAAATTTTCTTTGATATGCGAAATTTTCTTTGATATGGGGGTTGGATTTATCGTTTTCAGTTCTCTGTTTGCTGTCTTCCTCTTCTTCTGTTTTATCTAAGCTTCCGTAAGGAATATTATCGTAGGCTAGGATGTTAACTGGGATAGAGTGAGCATCTTCGAAAAGTTCGATATCTTGAATTCTAACCTGATAAGTAACTATTTGAGCATTGATCGTTGGTAATTCTCCTCGGTAACAGTCAAAAAGACGATCTATAGCTCTGGCAGTATTTTCTGATTCAGGAAAAGAGGCGAACGATAAGCGTGTACATTCATGTGTGCTTTGCTATCGGCTTCTGCTGCTTGTCGCAAAAGCGCAGCTTTTACTGCGTAAACAAAACATCGGTTTCCGCAATCACTAACATTAACAATGGCTTTCTTTTTTGCAATTGACCGTGGTATTTCTGACACTGCATCACTATTGCTTCCAGCCATGGGCACAAACGTAACCACTGAAGCTCGGAGTTCACTAATGAATTTAAGATTCCACCCTGAACCCTCTTGGTTTTGGCGCTCATGCAGATTGTTAGAAATATGCTCAAAGGAGGTATCTATGCTTGCATTTAAGTCTGAACTGGCCTGTAACGGTATATATTCACAGTGAAGGAACATTGGTTCGCGTTCGTTTGTTTTTTTCTCAGGAGTTGTTGTAATTTTTTCCATGAGCGTATGAATCGTAAACTTAATTTTCACTGAACGACTTTTGCGAATCTGAGTCAACATTAGCCCACGAATATCGTCGCGATACTCGCTTAATAGTTGTTCAACGGACAATATTGGTATTTCTCTGGACCAACAATTAATCGATACTCCCGCAAATGTCCCGCCAAAGCATACCTAGTTCTGTGAACTTATTATAGGTGTTAAGTATAACGGGCAGAGGACGCAGCAGAACGTTGTTGGGGTTCTTATTTAAACGTATAGCAAGCCTTCGTCGTCGCTCAATTCCGATATTTAGCGTTCGCTTACGCATAGAAGGTTGAGGTTCGATGTGCACTTCTAGATCTTTTTCTTCTTCACTAAAGCACTCTTTGTCAATACCAAAGTAGCGAATTAAATTCCCCAGTTGAGGACTATACCCTACGCTCTGGGTTGTATCGTCTTTCGCTGCCATGGTTGGTTTGTGAAAGGGGGATTTTAAAAGTCGCTGCTCTTTATAAAGGTACGCCACTCGTAAACATGAAGGTCATCTTTACACACCCGGCTCGCATTTTAGTCGCTGGACCTTCCCAATCTGGGAAAAGTCAGGTAGTCGCTGGTATACTCCGTAACATCGCCCATCTCTTTCAACCAGTTCCAGATCAGATCTATTACTGTTACGGCACCTGGCAGCCCCTTTTCGACGAGCTCAAGAACGAAATCCCGCAATTAACATTTGAAGAGGGTTTTATTTTTGAAAGTATACAATCCAAGGTTCCCCCTGATTTACTCTTGATATTAGACGACCTTATGGAAACAATTGGAGCAAAGAAAAAAGCATTAGAAGATTTATTTACCAAGCATTCACACCATTTGAGAATTAGTGTTATTATGATTACACAAAATATCTTTTATAATCATATGAGAACGATATCTCTGAATTGTTCTCATATGATACTCATGAAAACANTTCACACCATTTGAGAATTAGTGTTATTATGATTACACAAAATATCTTTTATAATCATATGAGAACGATATCTCTGAATTGTTCTCATATGATACTCATGAAAACAATTCGAGATGTTGCAAAAATTCGTATTATCGGGTGTCAGATGTTACCCAACAATCTCCCTTTTTTCATGAGCGCATATGAGCAGGCAGTCCGAAAAACCTTATTCGTATCTGTTGCTGTCATTTGACCCTACCATTCCTGACGAAGAGCGGTTAATGACGGATCTTTTTCACCCCACTCTGGGACCTGTTGTTTATCTTAAAAGGAAATAAAGCGTAACAGAAAGTTTTCCAGTCTCTCAAGTGTACGTGCGTGAAAAGAAATAAACGATTTTTTTCAGTTTAGACAGTGTATTTCCTTTCTTTGCACCGTTAACATGTCTTTCCCCACCGTATTTTTCTTGTTGACCGTAGCATTGTTTTTCTTCTGTCCAAGCTACAGGTAATTATAATAAAAAGTTAATAATAATAATGTTGTAAGGCATCCGTTCAGGTTGTCCAGATGGTAGCTATGGTTGCTCCGTTTGTTTTTTGAGTCCTGGTTGCTACTTTGGTGTGAACCGTTTGAGTGGAGCAGCTATTTGTCAACGATTATCGGCAGAGTCCACGGATGGCTAATCTCATTAGACATTCGCGGAACTTCGACATCGTCTCTGGTAGAGCTCATCTCTGCCGGACTTACAGGTGAATATGGACAGAACAATTTTCTACCTTTGTCTGGCATGTTGAAAACTGGGCTGTGAGGATGTTCCAACATTTTGCGGGTTTATATATATACCTCGACCCAACGCTACCTGTGAGTAGAGTTAGTCAAAGGATGTCAAGGTTGAAAAGTCGGACTCCTCCTGATCACCCTGAAACTCCACTGATTTTTTTATTTTTAGCCGCTCACACCAGTTCCTCCCCTTCTACATAAATAGTAACTACAACCCGACCTTGACAAGAACCTAGACGTTGGACTCCTCCTGATCACCCTAAAACTCCACTGATTTTTTTATTTTTAGCCGCTCACCCCAGTTCCTCCTCTTCTATATAAATAGTAACTACAACC
>JAGJRO010000956.1:0-10349 GCA_022832285.1 Lepidurus apus apus
GCCCCAAAGTTTTCAACGCACTTACTATTTTTCTACACGAAGCGTGTCAAAGTTGTGTAAGGGAGTTCTAAGTAGCAGAGTTTGCACCCTGCTGTCTCCCCCCCCCTCCACCCCCCTTGTCATATATGTCCCCCCTCCACCCCCCCTTTGTTTCCTATCCCCCCTCTCCACCCTTTTGTTCTATGTTAAAGGTTAATGCAAAGTATTACCCTTTAACAATTTTTAAAATTATGGACAATGTACGAACGTATATTTAATAAAGCTCGAGGCAATAGGCGCGAGCCTACGCCTGTTTACCTGTTAAAAAAAAAAAAAAATGAAGACAACAATAAAAAAGACAAAAAAGACACAACCACCATACAAAATAAACACTATTCTTTGTTCTTATCAAATTTGCCATAAAATGTAATTTTTTACTAATTCAATTTACATGACATAACAAAGATAAAAAGATGAAGACATAACATCGACAAAAAAATAAATAATATTCTTCTTTCTTCATTTGTGTATGTTTTTAAATGAAAAAAATCGTCAAAAATTTCACAATGAAGGGGAATACGAAATACAGCAGTTGACTAAGAGCTCGTGGACAAGCAGCACACAACATTTGGCGACGAGGACAGTGCAACAGTTAACAGTTCAACAAGTCCCAATTCAGCAACACAGTGGATTTCCCACCGATAGAAACATTTAAATATGAAGGAGAAAGAACAACTCTAGGCACAAGGTGAAGAGAGTGGTTAAAAAGATTTGAAAATTTCCTGGTGGTATACCCAAGTAGCACAGGTACGTGAAAGGTTCATCCATTTGTGACGATTCGACGTTGCAAAGTTACGTTTATGTGACGTTAGAGTAACATCCAATTGTCAACATTTGATAAAGTCGATAAGGAGCGTTCCGGCGACGTAGACAGTACACCATACATCTACGTTCTACGTCTCCATGTAACATTAGATGACGTCGACCTAGTGCGGTCGAGTAGCGTCGGCGTGAGACGTACAACCGACCTCAGTTCATGACGCTCTGGTGACGTCAATTTGCAGTGTAAGAGCAACGTGAATTTGAGTCGTTATTTCGACAACGCTGTCGGACAGAGATCCAACGTTTCATTATAACGTTGTTACAACCTTTGTTTAAACATCGCCACAACGTTATTGTTCTACGAAGCTGTAACGTTACTATTTGACACATTATTATCGTCTCAGTAACGCTGTTGAATAGCACTTTTCTCCTTTTTATGAAATCCGAAAAATGAACTGCAGGCCTTTTATTTTAATATACACAGGGTTCCGAGATTTATTTTGAACAAAACACAAAATTGTAAGAAAAATTCCGATTAAACACATTGTAGCTCAAGCACTGACTTTTGTAAAAAAAAAAAAATACAGAAAAGAGGACGACATATAAACTTTTTAAAAAAACTGATCGTCTTCGGAACCGGTATCATGGCTGGCGATTTTCCCATTGGACCTTTTGGGGGCGTGTTTTAGAAAGTTGCTAGTTTCCTTTTTAAATGTCTGCTTGTCAAGCGCCGGAAACCTTCCATGTTTCAGTCCTTCTGTAAAAAAAGAAATATTGGAATAATTATTATTTGTATGTCAATTAACCTTGTAGTTTAAAATTTTCAGTTAAGAAAACTTACTATGAGTTAACTTAACAAGCACGGAGTCGTGTATTCCTGGCTTGTTCTCCTTGCGACCACAATGCGCTCGACCCGCCCAATTGAATGTGCGCCATACATTATCAGTGCCCACTGCTCGCCAGGCATTGTCTATGCCATTTTGAGTGTCGCTTCCGCAAATGTTGGCAATAAAGGAGACCTTGAAATTTAAGCAATTTTCTTCAAATTATACGTTTGTAAGTCGAAAGCTTACGAAGGTCTCTTGCTCTGCAGGGTCCTGAAGTCAGAGCTCCAGTTGTTTAAGCTTTTCGCGCTATTCGCAGGGGAGTGTTCGAACTCTGCCTCTGAACGTCGTTGACTCGCTAGTGTAGTAAGCACTCTGTCGTGTTTTTCTAGCATGCGGAACATGGCAATCGTGGTCGTCAATAATTTTTTCAATCCTGTATTGTTTTCTAGAGAAAGATTCAAGATTACAAAGGGTCTTAGTATACTATAGAGTTACCTTTCAAGAGGCGACACATTTTCCGAGCTTTCCTGGACTGGTTCGTGGCGCGCTAAGTAACGAAGCTCTTCGGTGTCGTCGCTTCCTTTCGTATCTAGCGATAAATGCATTACTGAAGTCCTGTCACGTTCCAAAACGAACGAAATACCGTCTGCACTGCTTTCGAATGATTCTTGCGGATCTGAGTCCAGTGAATGGGAATGTGCCGAGTGTGAATTATGGCTTTCATCACTTGTAGATGGAATACCATCAAAACTTTCTTCTGAAAATAATCTTGACGTTAATACTTCTCACAAAACAGTAGTATATACCTGGAAGATTTGAAGTAACTGGAGAAGAAATTGGCAATTGGTCAGGTTCACTAGGAGTAAAGACCCGTTTAGGGAACACAACACGTTTGCCTTTCCCCATCTGCACGTAGGCAGCAGCAACAGAGTAACTTCCTGTTTCAAAATAATGAGCTAGTAATAATAGGACAAATACTTTCATTAAAACTGTACCGTGCGTTGAAAGAACGTTAAACTCGTAGTTGGGCCAGTTAAACTCTTGCGTATCCCCACTCATTACAGCTTGCTCAAGTTTCTTGCCGTGAAACTTCGGGTAGTAGCACCGTGACTCGCATACCAAGTTTTGTGGCACTACAACGGGACCGCTCTTTCTACCCCCGATGATAAACTCTACCACTTGAAACGCCATAGTCTATAAACAATTTGAGAGATGTAGTTTTTTAGGCCTTGTGTAAAGGCACTTTGTGATAATGGGCGTATGTCAAGGTAGGTAATTTCACTAAGTTCCGCACTTTAACGTTGTGTTGAAAAAACGTTCAAGTTTTAAACTGATAATCCAGGATCGATAATTGTACTTGCCACGTTCACGGACACGCTGGGCGAAGTTCGGTCTCTATTAATTGTTTGGTTTACATGCACAAGTGCACTGATTCGCTTACAACTATCACTTAAAATAAAAGGAGATATTTGAAGAACTTCACTGGTGACGCTCCGGTTATCGACTGAGCGCTCTGGTTGAACTAAAAAGTTGAAAAACGCAAACGAATACATGTAGGTATAGGCAAACGGGGCCTTCGGTTAGGGTCTTGGAAGCGTGGGAAAGGGGTTCAAAACGCTAACCCACGCTATGTTGCCGAACTAGGTTGTCAAATCCAGATTTTTTACTCATATACGTTGGAAGTCCCTTTGCCTATACTCGTCTGGTTCTCCTTTTTCACTTAATCTCTGAAGTCGGCTCCCGTGAATTTTCACTCGAAGAAAGAACCTAGTTCATAAGAACGTGGAGACACGATCCATGATTCCTCTGCTGCGAAAGAAGGCAGTTCGACTCCTTTCCATTTCACGCATTCAATAGAGTAGCATTCCAGTTGCACTGACAAGTTACTTACCAACGCGGTATCAATTCTCCGCGAGGGTGTAGGGTAGTCAAAGAAATTGTCATAGCAAGAAAAACTTTTACCAATTATAGAAATTCTACCGTCCGTGTTTTTTACAAAGTGTTCAATACAGAAAACAGCAGTATTTTTCAGAAACACTACATTGTCTGGTTCCTTTCTAGATAACTTGAAACACTCTCATGACAATTTTCCATATTGCATTCCCTGTCTACCCGGTGGCCATACGGGCCCATCAGCATGCTCTTGAGAAAGAGCATGCTGCTGAAGCTTTCTCAAGAGCATGCTGATGGGCCTGTATGGCCACCAGGTAGACAGGGAATGCAATGAGAACTAATGAGAATGAGAACTACTGAATGAATGAGAACTAATGAATGAGAACTACTTGCAAGGTGTTTAATTACTTGCAAGTAGTTCTCAGCCCAGTAACCACTCCAAGTGGGAATTGGGCCAAAAATTTCTACATCGTCAACGAGATGAAGGAGACCGTGGACATTGAATGACAAAAAGTGCCTACCATAAAGTGTTGACAATTCTTGTACGAAACCTTTGAGCAAATTTCGGCAGTAAGTGAAAGTCCCTGGCATACGACTAGTGGCGTGGCGGGATAGAAGCCTAATGGCGACGGAGAACGCCAAAAAATGGCGGTACAGATTATCCGGTAAGACGTTTTTGAACACACTAATACCTAAGTAATCCCGAAACATCCTCAATTCTGTCCCTTTCCATCGCTTAAGCTCATCTAGTCCGCTTGGTTTCCGAGCAAATTCCGACGGAACATAAGGTTGCAAGGCTTTGCGTCGTGCAGAGATTTCATTTACTACCCTTCTTGGTAAATTACCTTGACTTCGGAAGCTTCGTGTCAGAAAACTCAGTAATCTTTTTGTAACCCCTAAATCAAGCAAATGAAGCAATTCACGTGGAAAACCTAAAACCATATCAATCCGTAAATTTTCTACCACATTCACGTCCCGATTGTGATGGGGTTTGTCAGGATCTAATTCAAAGCGCGCACGAAATGATGAATTCGTCCTTTTTTTCTGCCTCAAGTTTGTGAAGTATAACCCTTCCATTTACCGGAGCTTCCCGGACATAAGTCCCTGTTGTGACGCCTTTCTGACATGAAGAATACCCCCCGTGCGACAGAACTCCTTTTACTAAAGCAGATGCCGGTGCATCACATATAAAAGCGCTGACTTCTATTTCTACCTTTAAATTCCCAAAAGCTAACCCTTCCCTCTCCAATATGTACGCTTCCTCAACAAAAGGTTTTAGGAAATCGTTGAAATTGTCAGGTTTTGCATTCCCTGAGTAAATGCCACATACGAAGGGTTTCAAAACAGGCACGTTAAAAATCTTCACTAGTATTGGCCAAAAACAGTGGCCTGAGCTTTTAGCCATCGGCAATCCATCCACGTTGACGTGTAAAAAGAGCTTCTTGGGTATATTTATATCCAGAAGCATTTCCAAACTGCGCTTTAGCCTCGTTGCCAGTTTAAAGCTGTAGTACTTTCCTGGTGGCAGTATTTCACTTTCAACCCGACGGATAGATTTCAGCGGAGAACGGCGATCGGCCGGCAAAAAAGACAAGTAAGGAACTTGGCGCAATGTTTTAAGTAGTTTATCCACATGCGTTCGTGGCACATTACAATCTACTGCCCAATCAGCAAGCTTAGAAAATAACAACTTATCTTCCCTTGGCGTTTCACTATCTTCATTGACACTCTTCGGAAGGAGTTATCTGAAACATTCTTTGGCAGCAGAGTTCACCATATTCACGCTCCTCAGGATCATCAACAAATCTTTCGTGTTCTTCACATTCAAACGCAGTATTTCCCATCTTCTGAATCAACGATATCAAAGTCACTAGTTTCCTGATGGCTGAAATTATGAACAGATGAGCTATCTTCTTGTTGCAAGACAGGTTCAGTTAATGACACATGCCGTGCTCGCTTTCCTGACTGGGGCTGAGAATGTACAACGGAAGAGAGGGTTTCAAGATTTCGAGATAGCAAATCGCAGTTGTCGGGTGTACTGACGATCAGAGTATTCATTTCTTCCGCTGGTCTCCTTAAAAGTTGTCGTCTGCCAACGCTTTCTTTCAACGCGCGTTTTGCCATGTCTATTGAAGTATTGCTTTGCTAGATTTCACGAACAGTTGGAGTTAAAGAGAAATACTGTCAACTGGAGTTATTTTGAACAATAAAAGCGCACTTTTTTATTTTTCATATCTATTTCGGCTAAGTTTTCAGTAAAACAAAACAATTAATTTTGCTTCTCTTTTAGAAATCGTTCCGTATCAAATAAGCTACTGAGTTTTTAATTCCGTGATGGAATGTGTAATTTATTTTTAGGGGACGCATTCAAGGTAACCATTACAATTTTGAACTTCCACAAGAGATTGCACGACACAAATTCAGTTATAGCATTTTTGCTGTAAATTTCTTGTTATTTTCGACGTGGATCAGCTTTACACGGCTGGCCTTTTTGTAAGCAAATGACTACTGTTATTTTAGGAAAAAAATTATGTTATATTAGGAAGAAAATGCATACAGCACTGCAGAAAAAAAAGAGGAAATTATGAATTTAAATTTAAATCTTTTAACACATTTGCCCGCTTTTGCACTCAGACGGTTTTTTCTACCTGTTTAGTCTTGTCTGTCAAAAAATGTTCAAGTTTGATGGGGGTTATGGTTTTCGAGTAGAGTTTTCGTGCCCGTTTTCTTGGCAAGTCGCGTTTTCCCCGACCCCTACGCGCTGCCTGCCACGCTCTCCTTCAAAAGCTCTTAGGGGTGATCCCCACCGAGAGCATAAGTCCTTAAAGGGGGAGTAAGGTCTGAAAAAAATATGTTACAGAGACCAAATGAAGTGTTCTGTCTGAAGAACCCCTATGTCAATTATGTATATTAACCGAGTAATTATTTATTTAGCTGTTTAAGCTCCACCCCTTCCCGCCAAATTTCAAATTTTCCTATCCTTATAACATTGGGGGACAGTTAGCCGGAGGCCTAGCGCCTTTACCTATGAGCGTATTCAAAATTATGTCGTATTTCTCTCCCGTGGAAGTCCATTTATCGCTACATGGAGCAATACCTTAAATTGTGAGCTTATAATAAGTAGTTGAGAAGGAGTCGATTTTCCACGGTTTTATGCAAAATGTTCAAAATAACCCCAGTTCACTATTTCAGTTTACCTGTAAAAAGGGCATAGATTTGCACAAAAATTGTTGATAATGTGCATACAAATCACTGTAACGCAGACGCGTAATGAGGTTTGGTCAAGCAGGACCGTGCCCTGGGCGCCAACTTGAGGGTGGCATTGTTAAAAAATAAAATTAATAAATCGCGTGAGACGAAAAATGTACTATCTTGGCCAATACCAATCAGCAAATGAGGACCCGTGAACGAGGAACTTTCACTGTAGCCAGGGAAATATACAAGCATGATACCCAGGGGTTTCTTTGGTCTTAAAACGGCCCTGTGTTACAGAAATCTAGGCAAGCACTGTAACTGTAACTCAGTTGTTGTCAAACTGTGCGGCGAGGATCCCACGGGAGGCGCGCACTTCAGTAAAGGGAGGAGCGGCATTTGGTAAGCGCGCTTATGCAGTTTGCAAGAAGTTAACACCAGTTAGAAGATTTTTGTGTAGTACTGGAATTCATAACTGTGTGAAATGTCTAGCCTACCCTGCGCTGGGGCAGCTGGACATTTAAGACCAGTTTCATGAGAAATTAAAAATATCCCCCGTAGCCATGTAACCGGAAAGAAGAATATTTAAATAATAATTACGAATCTATCACATACCTAAGGGAGCATTCTGTATAATTAAGCTTCCGGGTATTGAGGAAAAACTGTTCGACGTTACCCGGTCTTCCATACACAAAAGCCTACAAGACTACAACGCTTGCGGTGCTTGATTGCACTACAACCTTGCTTCCAGGGCCGTACCTACTCGTTTTTTTTGGGGGGGAGGGGGAGGGGTCGTATGCAACTTTTTTGACATTTGAGGTTATTTTGAGGTTATCCTGTCTTCCCCATTATAAAATAACTCAATATGTTATATTCTTCTATCAATGGTTATATCCTCCTTGGTAAGTCGACCCAAGTTACGTTACATCGCTTTAAAAGTGGAGTTCCATAGATCTACTAAATTCGACGTTTATGCAACGAAGAATCAGCCGTTGCCAAAGTTAACCCGAGGCAACGCAACATCGCCTTGAAAGCGACCGTTACATTTTGTGACGAAATTCGACGTTTATACAACGAAGAATCAGCCGTGGCAAAAGCTAACCCGAGGCAACGTAACATCGCCTTGAAAGCGACGTTACTTTTAGCGACGAAATTCGAAAACTATATAACGTTGACGTCACATCCAATTGTCAAAATTTGGTTACGTCGCAATGCGACGTTGAATTTCGACGTCGATTACGTTAATTCGACCATTATTCTACCAAAATGTGCTACTTGGGCGGTGACTCTCTAAAAGAGGAACAGAATCCGAGTGAACAAAGACGAAATTTGCCAAGAACATCAACGAGCAACGCATGTAAGTTTTCATGTATTGTTCAGTGAAATCTTATTCTCTTAAGGTATAGTTTTTGAAGACGATTTTGATAATATGGACGACCCGTTAGAGACTGGTTCATCACGGCACTTAAAAAAATCAAACCGTCCAAGGCATCAAAGACGGAGAAAATAATCGAAATCCTGGAACAGTCGCACGAAGAGAGATCGCAGTTACTAAAAAAAGAGAAGCAAGAAATATACAGAAAGAAGAAAAGAAGCAGAAGAAGCACGATGAAATCATGGCAGCAACTAACGCTTTTGTAACGTGCGGCTTCGCCACTGCCCGAAGGGGTTTAGTTTTTATAGAAGTTCGATGGATTGGACAAATGGAATGATATAGAAGGTTCGATTGGTACTGTTGGAAGGGTGGAAAGAGAGAAAATACAAGTAGTTGTTGTGCAGCGTTTGAGCAGACAACTCGGTCTTGTTTTTGAGCACGGGTTTGTGCTCGGTTTTACGGTTAACGCTACAATTTGGTGGCAGCGGACGGATTGCCGATCGGATTGCTGGCGATTGTTTACGATCTGCATCTAGTGAAATTCTTTCGTGTGGTGCAGTTTGTGTTAGCTGTCGATTGCGCACAAATTGTACCCTAACATTGGTTGCCAAGAAATGGCAGATTTCAGAGCTATTGGATGGGATTTAAGGTTGAGTGACGCGGAGGCATCCGACCTGATGGCGATGATGCAAGAGCTGCATCGGTCTCAGGTACCATTCAACCAGGAGTTAATTGAATCCTCCAAGCGTCTGTGCAGGGAAGCAACCCTGGCTATGGAGAAGATAGATTTAATTTCCTTCCGAGAGTCAGTCGTGGAAAATCCAGATGATGCGATCCAGGTTGGAGTTGCCATGTTGTAAGGCAAGGCCGTTGGGACAGCGAACGAAGATCGCCTCTTAGTGAAAGCTGAATCGGAATCCACCGGACATGAAGTCGGATCCGTGGTAGAAGTTCTGGAATTCTCTTCCGTTACGGACGTCGTTGGGAGAGAGGNTCGTAGTGAAAGCTGAATCGGAATCCACCGGACATGAAGTCGGATCCGTGGTAGAAGTTCTGGAATTCTCTTCCGTTACGGACGTCGTTGGGAGAAAGGAATTGGAACTGGAATCTACCGGATTGGAAGCCGAGTCTGGGGTGGTGGATGTGAAATCTTCTCGGGTTACCGAAGTCGTGGACGACGATTTGGCATTTGAGCAGCCCAGCGAGGAGGTGGGTTTGCATACCTTGAGAGTACGTCACAACGGGGCGGTTAAAAGCGGATCAGTGGGGAGTCTGTGTATCCCTGCGACGAACGCTGAAGTTCATTGCGACGTGCAGAGTCCTGAGCCCGTGGAATTCCTCGTAGAGCAAAAAGCGAGAAGCGAAGTGCACGCGTTGGCTAGCACTAGTGACGAAGAGTGTTTGAAGCCGGAAGATTTGGAATCTTCGTTGGACGTCGAAGTCGGTCGCAACGATTCGGTGTACGCTCGTTGCGTTGAGAAAGAAGTTCCGCATGTCTTGGTAAACGGTGCGGTCAGGGAAACGACGAAGATGCATCCATGGGAATTGGTTCAGCTGTGTCCTCCTGTAATACCTAGGTTTATCCTGTATCTTTGGTTAGAAGCTACCTGTCTTGAACATCTCGCTTTTGCTCAGTGGATATGTAAGATGTGGGGGTTGTCCCGTCGTCAGAGACTTGCTGTACCCATTGTTGGGTGGGTTATTGTTAAACAATCAGAGTTGGTTGATTGTGTCAAAACATTTAGGGAATATGTAACCTTTCTCGGTTGATTATTGCATTTGTTTTGGCGGTTTTTGGCATTATATGTTTTGTGTTTCGGCTCGCGCCGGGGACGGCGCGAAAGGGTAGTGTGGCCGAGTGTAACGTGCGGCTTCGTCACTGCCCGAAGGGGTATTGTTGGAAGGGTAGAAAGAGAGAAAATACAAGTAGTTGTTGTGCAGCGTTTGAGCAGACAACTCGGTCTTTTTTTAAGCACGGGTTTGTGTTCGGTTTTTCGGTCTACGTTACAATTATGGATTATGAATTATTATTACGTTGATTATGGAAGGATTAAAAGATTTAGCGATTGTCTGGAAAATTTAAAGAAAACAGCAGATTTTCCTAATGCTGAATTCTATGCTAGACATCGTTATTAGCCAGGAAACGTTTACTAATTTTCAGAGACTCTGTACAAGGACGACTTTAGACGTATTGAACTGCCAACTTCTTTGCCACTGCCACAAGCTTTATGCTTTTTTGCTAATGATGAAGCTGCTTGTGA
>JAGJRO010000948.1:0-10316 GCA_022832285.1 Lepidurus apus apus
AAAATAACCTTGAAATAATTAAAATATGTTCATAACTTTCGGAAGAAAAAAAGATTCAGTAAAAACTGTGTCAAAGACCCGGACTCTCCCCTACATAAGGAAAAGATTCCTTTTTTTATTTCAGAGCAAAATTTATTAATTATATTATGAACTTTTTTTTAGTATTTAATTTATTCCCTACTTATTCTTTTATTTACTTTATTATGTATTTATTTTCGGTAATACTAATTCTATCATTTTAGTATGTATACTTATTTATATTTTCTATATACTCCACTTTTTGATTATTTACGTTGTCAATTAACTAGTTTTTTTAATTTATTCTTCTTTACCTCCGTTAGGATGAATTTCATACAAGGCATATTCCGGGACGTAGAGCATTTTCATATCTGGACGAAATTTCTCGATCAAGGTTTCCACTACAGCTTGTGTGGAAGCTGTGGACGAAACACGAACACATTTCGTAGCTATTTTCTGCCCCGAGTCTTGAAAATAGAACCGCATAACGCCATGGAATTCCAAATCCTTTAAAAAAAGTAAGTTAAATCTGTCTTGAAAACTTTTTAAGGTCTTATTACCTGATTGGGCTCGGATAAGGAAAACAAATCAAGTCGATTGGCATTCCATTGGCCTATAATTTGTTTTAAGGCTTCGCAATCGCGTACTTTACGCGATTCCTCGCTGTCCATCGTTAATTTTCCGTCTTTTGGACGGCGCGAGCACAAAGGCAGAAAGTCAGCTTACACACTGGACTTGGACGGCAGATCAAATAAGTTGCAAAGGCACTCGACTATAGCACGACGGGGTAGTTTGAAATAGATTGTTATAGCGAAAGTGGGGGGAACCAGATTACTATCCACTACCTGGAACATAAAAACATATATTGTCTGATAAGGGACAGTAAGAATTACCCTCAAAATATTGATTTTATTGTGCCTGTCCCCTCCCTTCAACGAACAAAAAGTAAAAAAAAGCCTAATAGTATCGTATTTTTCTTCTTTTTTTTTATAATAAAAAGCAATGCAAGTTAAAATTTGCTCCACTTAATGTAAACCAATTGCGTAATTCCTCTTTGCAAAAAAGTCAATATTTCTCAATCGTATAATTTAAAAATAAAAATTTAAAAGTACATTTTCTGTTTTGTAAGTCGTTTTAAGATTATAATAATTATAAGAGATTACAATAAAAAATAAAAAATTAAAACTATTAAACAATTTAATTTCATAACATTAAAAATTCCATTATCATTAAAAAATTGCAAATTGCATTTAAAATTAAAGAATGCTTAGTATTAGGAATAAGTTAAGAATTGTGAAAAAATAGTAAAAGCGTACAATTATGCTCATCTTAATTAAAGGCTTCACTTATCACACTACACTGTCGGGAAGACGTTTTAACACTTCCTGGGCGTTTGGCCCCAACACCCTTCCTTTTACTATTCAGAAAAAAAAACTAACAAGACCGTAATATATTTTTTTAATATAGACTTGAGAATGTGGACGCGAAAAATTCCACATGTTTCTTTCCTTGTAAGTTTAATTAGTTAGATTAGGTTACAATTCGCCTCAACTGTGAGATACGAGAGACTTGAGGAGGAAATGAGCTGTACCAAGCGGTTTTTTTAATAAGTGTGTGTCCACAAAACGAAACCCACGCCACAATGTTGTAACCTTATATTCGATTCTTTTGCTTTGGGCTTTTCTAATATTACAATAAAAAGAAAACAAAGGCATCTCACAGTTAAACCTAAAACCTTCTAAACTAAACAGTCTCTAGTTACTTTAGCTGTATATGGCGGCTTACAAAACACAAACACGAGAATTATTCGCTCCCCAAATCTTCATTCATTCTAAAATAAATAAACAGTAAGCGTCATATTCTACGGGCATGTTTTTAAAATTAGTTGGTGATTAAGTTGGAAAGGAAGGATGCCTAATATATGCTGAAAAACGGAACTGTTTGGTTAAAAAAAGGCGAAGACGCCATCCCAAGCTGACCTATACTACACCCACTTTCTTCACTTTACAGTTAGCATTACAAATTTAGATGTTAATTCTATGCAAATAAGGTGCGTTTACCTACACTGGAACGTCAGACACATAATCCCTATTGAACAGCACATGTCACTCACATAACCATTCCAATTTATTTAGCTTCCTTGTTGCTTGTTATTTAAAGCGCATAAACACGGGAAACCAAACTAAGCAACTGTCAACCAAAGGCTTAAGAGTAACGGAAAAGGTAAATAGCACGGCAACCGTGACTATGCTATGTGGAAACCGAAAACCCGGTACCACAGCGCCCTTACCTGGAGCGGATGTTTCAAACGTTGCTATATAATGCCAAAGCCAGTCATGCTCAACAACATTCTGCCCGCTTGTGGCGCTGCAAACCTGGATTCCTTTTTCCTCAGAAGAGCGAATGGCGAGCCTGTGTACTGAACCGAGAAACAGCAGAAGACTTCTACGATGACGTCATACTTAAGAAATTGCAATGGCGCGATGGCCTTTTCAGTTACCAAAGCAAAACAAACGATGCGCACCGGAATTGTGTTTGACTTTCCTTTTACTTTTATGTTTTACTTCTGTGGCAGCAGAAAGTTACTTGTGGCGCTGGATGAAAGATACTGCGCAGTCATTTAAATGTTCTATTACAGAATGTTGCGGACATCCATACGTGAAAACGTTAAATTCGTGTAAGAACAGAATTCTTCTCTTTAAACAATAATTCTTCTTTTATAAATAACGTTTGCATTTCTTAAATTTAGCTCTCGCGGAGAACCTCCAAAACGCTGTATATGGTCAACACATTCTTCAGGAAGTCCTATTCAAACAAATTTACGCTCATTTAAACGATCCAGATCCGCCAAAAGCATTAGTTCTAAGCTTCCATGGTTGGACTGGCGGCGGTAAAAACTTGGTGGCCAAAATTATTGCCGAATCTTTGTTCGAAAGAGGAATGAAAAGTTCATTCGTCCATCTATTTATCGGATCGCTTGATTTTCATGGCGACAACCCCAATTTGGCGGTAACTAATTTATCATTCTTCGTTCTTTCCAACTAGAAATATATTTGGCGCATTATTTTCCATATTTTCCATTACTTCATTATTTTCCATAATTTTCAGAGGAAACTGCAGAGTAAGATCGAAGCCAGTGTCGCGGATTGTGAACGCTCCTTGTTCATATTCGATGAAGTAGACAAAATGCCTGTTGGCTTTTTAGACGCGATTAAACCCTATGTAGATTACCACAAGCAAATCAAGGGTGTCAATTACAGGTACCTTGAATAATTAAAGACAAGCAAATGATTAACAAAAAATCATTTCATTCCAGAAAAGCCATTTTTGTACTCCTGAGCAATGCTGGCGGGAAAGCCATAACGCAATTTGTCTACCAGAAATGGGCAGAAGGCGTGCCCCGAGCTGATCTTAAATACGCAGATTTTGAAGAAATGGTTCAAAGGGGTCTTTTTAATGAAGTGGGTACGTTTTATCCCTCGCTTACGCTCATATTGGCCGTAGATTAATATGTTGTAGTTTAGGTGGTTATCAGAAAACTGCGCTGGTAGAGTACAATTTAATCACACTCTACGTGCCTTTCCTTCCCTTAGAGAAGAGTCACGTGAAAATGTGTGCCCGAGATGCCTTTCGCCGAAGATTGAAAGCAGACCAAGTAGATAAGATTGGTATAAAGGATAGATTTGAGGGAACCCAAAAAGATTGGCAGTAAGTTTATTCGCTTTCGATGAACATACATTTGTTGATTCAGTTAACTGAAATAATGCGTACTTTAATGAAATAATGGGCGTATTTTCTTAGGACGGTAGCAGAGACTTTAATCTATTGGCCTCCAGAACATCCAGTTTACTCGACTACGGGTTGCAAACGGGTTCAAGAGAAAGTCAATTTTCATTTGTCAGGCTCCATTTTTGATACGGACGAGGTCAATAACCGACGAGAGCTATAAATTTTTATGTGGACCTTTACTTATGGAATGATTTATGTGATACTTTATGAAATAAACTGGGAAATTATACAAATTCGTTGGGAGTTCTTAGTAGTCTAGGAATTGCATTAATTCACCCATTGTCCTTTAGCGCCATCTAGGGGAAAATGACGTGAACTAATTTAGTAGTTAAACATTACAAAATTGATTTAGTAGTTGAACATTACCCGCAGTGTCCCTACCATGGCCGATTTGGGCACCCTGGGAAGGAAGGGCCTAATGTTGTAAGTACACCTGTACCAGGTGTACGTACGTGGGAATAATAACAGAAATGCGGCTTGGGAACTATTTCTACCCAGCCCTTTTTAAAAATAAACTAAGCTTATGATATTTCCGTCTCTCGGAAATTTGAATAGCGCTTTTTGTGTGCGGTCTGAAGTATTTTTCCTACAAAAAATAAATAAATAAATCAGAAATGGCGAAATGGCATAGAATCGTCGTCTGCTGCTTTCCCAATAGACATCGCTGTCCATTTCTCGTGATGTCTTTGGACCAAACAGGAATTTACATGATTATATTGGGATGATCGTGCTTAAAATGAATATATATGACAGAATTTGCACTTTCATTGAACCGATTACTTCTAAAAACATCCTCTATTCAAAATTTTACGTCAAATTGCGAATTGCCTAATGAATTTCGAATGCAACGAATTACCTCGATTTTCGTTTCAGCGTTCGCAATTCTTTGCTCAGTTCGCGTTACAAGTTTTACTGGCGCCGTGGGTTTAGGTTATGGTATGCTCTCCGTGAAAGCAGCAGTGTTCTGGAACTTCCCGGAAAAGTCCGTTCCGCTCCGCTCTTCTGGGCGGAACGGGAACGGAACGGCGTTGCACCGAATGTAACAGGGAACGGAACGACTTTTTCGGGAAATTTACCGTTCCCATACCGCGCCATCTAGTGGCTAGGCAATCTAGTGTTTGGGCCGTCTAGTCGCCACACCTAGAAACTTTTTTAGTTTTTTTTTTTAATTGTTTTCCATAAAATTATCGGATCTTTGAGCGGAACGGATCTGGAACGGAACGATCTTTAAATTGGGGGCGGAACGGCCGTTCGGAACTGGTTCTTTTGAAAATTTTGCCAAAATAGAACGGAACGGAGCGACAGAAGTTGACCGAAGAACGGTAGAGAACGACGTTCCGGAAAAAAAGAAGTTCCGAAACACTGGAAGGCAGATCCTCGTCGAAAATAACCTTTCTTTTTTACCCTTCGTATTTACCAAAATTCATTAGACAGTGATCATACCATCAAATTTCTCCGATCATGGCTCATTTCCTTAATTAGTTAAGTTGAAACCGTCCCTAGTTCCAACATTCATTTATCCATGCAATTTTCTTTGGCACTTGGGACGTTGGGTAACTTGGGCGGGGATGTGTGTTGTGTTTTTCAGCGGTGAACCAGTTTATTTTTAGCATTATCAACAACTCCCCAAGGTAAAACTCTGCTGTAGTTTTCTCCAATCTACTAATCCTTCTTCTGTACTATTTTAATCTATTTATTCTCTTATTATTTCGCTTATAATTTACCCAATATTCGAAAAATAACAATAATAGACAAGTAAGCACGCTTCTATTTCTAATTCTTTGCGGGTGGTGAAGTCTTCTTTTTTATTCAGTCATTGACGCCAAAAAAAGATAAAGGAAAAACGCCCCGATGTATTTCGTGATTTGAAAAATGATAACGGCCTCTGTTTCTTGTTATACCCTTTTGCCCTTATTTGGCAGTTATCATTTGCCCTCAACATACTTTCTCACCGGTTCTTTAACCATAAAAGGCATCTGGTTTCATTTATCTGACTTCAAAGCTCGGCGTTCTCATTAATTCTCATTTATTTCAAAACAGAATCTCCTATTTTCGTACTTTTTCTCTTTTTATGCGTTCGGAAGTTAAGAATAAACCAGCCTTTAAAAGTTTGTTCTACGTTCTGACGAGAGGTATGCATGAGTAATATTTTTCAAAGTCCGTCTTGGGCGATTAGTCAGCAAGGTTTGAATAACATACGTGTTGGCACGCTTTCTAGTGCCAAAAAATGCCTCACATTTGCTCACCTTTTTTTCTTTTTTTTTTTGGTTTTTCGTTTGGCCGCAATAATTATTTTTCTTTCTTTTTTTAAGGAGCCGGACTAATTAAAAACGAACATGGCTGCGGCAAGGTATGGCATGTATCCGCAGCATGCGCCGCATAAACCCATCGTATCTCCGGAATCTGCATTGGCCGGCGATATCTTTGATCAGTTTTGTAATGCCGTCACTTTCAAGTCCATTTTGGCGTTACATCGCCGGTTATGCGATGTCTTACGCATGCGACCCACCAATATGGCGCATTTTTACCCGAAATTGAAGGCCAAGTTGAAATCCTGGCGTGCGCAGGCGCTCTGGACTAAGTTTGATAAACGCGCCAATCATCGAGTCTATAATCGTGGGAAAGCTTGTACGAACACAAGGGTGAGCCTCATTATTTATTTATTTTCATAATGTTTTCTATAATTGTTTACTTATGTTTCCTTTCATTTTTTGAGAGAAAACTTTTGGAAATTTTCCTAATGAGAATTTTTTTTTGGTGGTCGTGTTGGTTTTGGGTTTTGTTGCGTAATAGGTGTTGATTATTGGTTGTGGTCCATGTGGCTTGCGAGCAGCTATTGAAGCGCAGCTTTTGGGGGCTAAAGTGGTCATTTTGGAAAAACGGGACCGTTTTTCGCGAAACAATGTATTGCATCTTTGGCCGTTCCTCATCCACGATTTACGAGCTTTGGGAGCGAAGAAATTTTTTGGCAAATTCTGCGCTGGAGCTATCGATCACATAAGTAAAATCATTCAAATCCAAAAATCAAATGAATAGTCATAAAGAATAATAAAGAAAAAAATTAAATGGAACTTTTGTTAGGTATTCGGCAATTGCAGTGCATTCTTCTTAAAGTGGCCTTACTGTTGGGCGCGGAAGTGCATGAAAATGTGGGATTTGAGGGTCTTTTGCCTCCACCGGAAGACCAATCTACTGGTATTTATTTCTACAAAAGAACTAATTAATGAATCTTAATTAATATTAATGATTTGTTTCTGTGTCTGTTGATGAATGACGTAGGAATAGGGTGGCGTGCGCAACTAAGTCCTCCGAACCATCCTGTTGCGCAATATGAGTTTGATGCCCTTATTGGAGCCGACGGAAAGCGCAATACCCTTCACGGTAAATTAGAAAGCAATTTTCTGGGGGGAAAGATTATGCTGATACATTTTTAGAAAACTAGGCTACGTGAACCAAAAGAGTATATAGGTTAAGAGCAAATTCACTTACTTTCTTGATATTTGCGTTGGTTTCTATTGGATTTGAGGTCTTTCACTCGATTTTCTCTCAGTCAGTTTAACAACGAATTATCGAAATCATACTCGTTCTACTGCATTGTACTGTACGGTACTCCGCAACAGTGAAAATAAGCTCCCAACATGGAGGACGGAAAGAAACGACCCAAGTTTCATTGTTGACGTATTTTTTAGTGTTTTGACAGTTGTATAGACATGAGCCGCGTTCGTTTTGACCAAAGTTTAAGCCGACTTAAAAGTCTACCCAAGACTTCGCGCGTATAAGCGTTCGAGATAGGTAGACTTTGCAAAACTTCGGGCTTATAAGCGTTTTCTTTAGCTAGTCGACTTAAACTTTGGAAGTCGACTTCTAGTTTTGGTCCAAAGTCAGGCAAGACTATAGCGAGTACTCTTGTCCCCAGACTTAAACTTAACCCCGCGCCTTGTTTATTTATCTCGTTTGTCGATATCGAACAATTCATGTATTGCTTTTGTTTATTTTCTACAAGCACCGCCCCATGGGTGGAGCAATTGTAAACCTTTGCTTATAACCGTTCGTTTTGGACTGGAGACTTTCCAGGTCGACTTTCGCAAAGTTTCGACTAAAACGAACGCTAATAAGCGTTAAGTCAAGGAAGTTTGTAGTCTAAGGGTGCGTTTTATTGTGAACGGAACTGAGTAACTGCGTTGACCAGTTGGCTCAACGGGCATTTTCGCGTAGACGGGTTTCAGCTGGACGGGAGTTTTAGCGTGAACAGCTCAACGGGATGGCTTGGCGCGTAACTCGAAAACCGCCTTCCGTTCATTTGCGTTGCTGGTGCATAGTTGAACTCGGGACGATCCCTAAGCCCGCCCCTAAGCTTGACGGGCGTTTTATTGTCAACGCTCGTTCAACTCAGCCAGTTGAATGGCGACCTGCAGAACGTGGGTTTTATTGTCAACGAGAGCAGTTCAACGGAAGAACTGGTAAACGGATCAGTTCACAATAAAACGCACCCTTTGACATGAATATTAGACAGGAGACAGACAAGGGAAGGATTTAATTGTTACTCTTATATTTCGTTTCTAGTACAGTGCTATTAGGATTTCATTGAACAAGAAAAGAAAAGAAAAAGTTTAGGGAAACAAAAGATTTATATACATAAGTTATTGCTTGATATTTATGTATTTTTTTTCCTCTCTTGTATAGGATTTGGACGGAAGGAGTTTCGGGGCAAATTAGCTATCGCTATTACTGCTAATTTCGTGAACCGGCACTCGGAAGCGGAAGCTCGCGTTCAGGAAATCTCCGGCGTGGCTTTCATCTTCAACCAAAAGTTTTTCAAAGATTTATACGCAGCCACGGGGATTGACTTGGAGAATATCGTGTATTACAAGGACGAGACGCATTACTTCGTCATGACGGCCAAAAAACAGTCGCTTTTAGCGAAAGGCGTCATTTTAGAAGATTTCCCCGATACGCAGCGTCTTTTATCACCGCAAAACGTGAGCAAGAATGCGTTGATGGATTACGCGCGCGAAGCGGCGGATTTCTCAACGAATTACCAATTACCCACGCTGGATTTCGCCGTCAATCACTACGGGCAGCCAGACGTAGCCATGTTTGATTTTACTTCCATGTTTGCCGCCGAAAATGCCTCCAGAATCGTGGAAAAACACGGACATCGACTCCTGATGCAAATTGTGGGCGACAGTTTGTTAGAGGTATATTCTATTCGAGATTTTTTAACAATTTATTTCGAGAGTTTTAATATTTTTTATAATAAGTTTTTTTTATTAATGCGAATGACTGCTTCTTTCTAGCCTTTTTGGCCTACCGGTTCGGGTTGTGCCCGCGGATTTTTAAGTTGTTTCGACGCGTGCTGGTCTGTACTGCAATGGTCCAAACGCACAATGACGCCGTTAGAGGTCGTCGCCGAACGCGAGTCTATCTATCGGTTATTGGCGCAAACGACGCCTGAAAATTTGCACAAAGACTTCAATGGGTACTCCTTGGAACCCCAAACGCGGTATCCTACCTTGAATATGCGCGCAGTGCTACCCTTCCAAGTTCGCAGTTTGTTCGATACAGACGATCCGAGCAACGTGGAGAAAGTTTGTGAAGAATCGGATCATAAGCGTCTTAAAAGAGGTAAGTTCAAGTTTAAATTCCTCGCTAAGGCTCCCGTATACCTTAGCTCGGTATAAGCCTTTACCAGGGAATTTTGGAACATTTTTTGGAAAAAAACAGTGCATTTCATGAATTATTATGCGAGCATTCCTATTTATATTAACGTATTGTTATCAATTTATATGTGAGTTAGCTATTATCTATTACTTTTTTGCTTCCTTACGGAAGGCTGTCGCAAAACAGTAACACATCAGCGCCATTTGTGACTTTTGCGTCAGTAAGCTAAGGAAGCCTAATGCTGTAGTTATAATTTGACTGTAACACATAGTTGGTAATTGAAGTTCTTACAGTGACAGTAACAAATGTATACTTTGTCATGTTAAGCACAGTAGAAATATGCATTTATTACTAATTACTACTATTACTATTAGAACTTAAACATAACAGACAACAACGCCATCTCTATGACTGTTTTGCATCAATAAGCTAAGGTAGACGGGAGCCTTAGTGAAATAGTTACGATTTGACTGTAACAAATAGTTTTTTTCATTGCATTTCTAAAAATAATAATAATAATGATAATAATGAGAAATGTATGCTTCTTCACGTTAAATGTCATAGATATTATGGATTTATTACATATTGTTACTATTACTATAAGAACTTAAGGCCCCGGTTCAGCTTATCCTCTTATGGGCGAATTACATGTTAAATTTTGCAGGCGATTGTGCGATAAGTATGAATTATTTTGTGAAAAGCTCTTGACAGTAATGTAGCTATAAGTAATCCGCTTCATGTGACGAAGCGTTTTTTTTTTAAAAAAACTTTTGTTTAAATTTGCTATTAAGAAATGAATTTTGTAACTTTGTCCTGGATGACATTTTTAAAAATCGGGCTTCGTCACA